>PVIR01017257.1:0-34988 GCA_004026965.1 Petromus typicus
GGGGAATCGAACCCGGGTCCTTGCGCTTGCGAGACATCAGCCCTGTTTTTTTTAAGATTGCTTTGTATCCTCTATCTTTTCCAGAAATGCCTTTTTTGGAGCCTTTTAAAAGAAATATACAGAATATTGGAGAAACCGTATTTACATCTTACTTAGAAACAAATCTTTTAAAATCATAAGTTTATTTTTCTGAAATGAGCATAGAAAGTCTGTACAGACTAAGTGACAGCATGCTTTTGCCAAAAAAGTGAATTTATGGGACACACAAACTGGTAAAATTATAGGACAAAGTTGCAAGGTCACAGGAGGTAAATTAATCAACACAGTGACAGCTTACACTTTAAAACTTAGGTAGGTAAGTTACATTTCTACAATAAATGAATTTTAAAACTGAACCTCTTCATACCAAATACATTATCCTACCACAAACTTGTCAACTCAAACTCAAATGTACGGGTTAAACACCATAGGAAGGGACAAAAAAATTGGGCACTTTTGTCGTATGATGATATTTTCCTCTTTCTAAAAAAAAATAGTCAGAAATTACACTTTTTAATGCTAAGAATGAAATGTATTCAGAACTTTATCCATTTGGTGGATGTTCTTTTCTCTTTCTGTCTTCACGGCTGTTGACAGGAATACTTCTCAGCTTTTGCTTTTTCTTCCTGAGTGATGGCAACTCCTGTGCTGCTGTCTGAAAAGCGTCTGCACAACTGACGTGATCCTCCCAAAGAAATACTAGCCTGATACTTTTGCCCATGACTACAAGTTTGATAAATGCTAAGTCAAAGTAAACAGAGTTTATGTTTACACAAAAAACACCAATTCTAGGATGGTCCTTTGTAACATCCTATGAGATCAAATGGAAAATTTTTACAGTATCATTTATTTATCCAGCAAATGTCTATCAGGGGCTGTTTGAGAAAGATATCATAAGTAATAAGAGAACTATCAAATGAGTAAAGAATTCCTTTTGGAAATGATGAAACACACATACAAGACAACAATAATATGGCTGAATATGGTGGTGCTTCTACTTGTAATACCTGCACTCTGAGGGGCTGAGGCAGGAGCACTGCAAATGGGAGCCCAGTCTGGGCATCTTAGTGACTCAATGGATCCTATCTCAAAATTTAAAAAAATAAGAAAGTATTGGGGATGTAGCTCAGCGTGAAAGCCCTGGATTCAATCCCCCACAAAAGAATAAAATGAAAACAAAAAAATCAGGGCAGCCAGCGGTGTGTGGTAATAGACTTCAATGCCACTGTAAAGAAACAGATTGCTTTGTCTCTGAGGCACTGAGGCTGCCTCTGGGTAAAGGTGGCACCTGAGCTGGGCATGAGGGCGGGGGGAGTGAAGCCGGAGGGGTGGGCTGGACAGAAGAAGCAGTAAATATTGAAGGAGGACAGAATAAATATTCTGGAGCAAAGTCAATGGATCCGCAGTGAGCTAAAGTATTCTTTAGTGCCTTGAATTAGGCTTAAATATATTTCATGAATGCTGATCTCTGCATATTTTCACACTTCCCCTTAGACTTCCCCAGACCAGTCCACAGGGCTGTTGCCATAGTGAAGTGGCTCTCGCTCAGGGTCCCTTCCCCCGTCACTGTATGTCAGGACGCCCAAGCTGACCTCCTCTCTCATATCTAGTGTTTTCTTTAGTATGGAGTAGGGAAGTTCAACCAAGGAATTAAATGAGCCTCGGTCTTTTTTTCAACAGAAAGCAAATGATCCCCAATCACTGCATTGCCACGATTTGCTGTATGATTTTAGGCAATTTGTTTAAATTTTCTTATTTTCCTTATTCCCCTTCTTCTCCTCTTTTGTACTTCCTCTATCTTCTTCAGTTATTTAAGACTTTATATCAGTTGCTTGCATATTGTTTTTTTAAACTTGACTTTAGAAATCACAAATTTAAAATGAGCTTCCTAAAAACCTCAATTTGACCCAATATGGAACTTTTTATAGACATTCTGAGGAATGCCCAGGCTTTTGCTTAACTTGGTGGTGTCTCAGCACCGATTCCTTGGGCTTCCAGGAGAACTGGGTCAGTTCGAATCGCACAGTGAGAGGAGCAGGGCTAGGAGCACCCGGCACACCAACAGTAGTTGGTGTGGACTCTACACGTGACCCAGTTTCCATCGCAACGCAGTCTTGGCATGGTGAGAGTTTGCAAAACTGTATAATAGGAATAGGAAAACAGAAGCTGCAAGGATTCACTGCTTTATTTTTCAAATAGTGGGACTTACATCTTAAAGGTTTTTGACCAAAAAAAAAAATCATAATTTTCAATCTGTGTATAATCACTACAACCTGTACTCAACCTCCTCCCTGTAATGGCTGATTACATTTATAACAGTTTTGTGGGGTAGCTATTGCTGGGTTACATTATGTAAATAGTTAAGAAATCCCTCGGCATGGTGTAAGAGCAGTGCTTCTTGACTGGGCGGTGTCCATGGACATTTTTCACTATCACAACTGGGAAGGTGCTAGTGACTTCCCAGGGGCAGAGGCCAGAGGTGCTGCTGAATGCCCTGCAATCAACATAATATTCTGCTTGACAAAAGTCCTCTCTGGCCCAGAATGCCTTGAAGTCTCAAGGCTAAAAAGCCCTGATGTTAGTGGCAGAAATGCCAAGACTTGGAATGATTGATATACTGGCTTTAAACCATAGGTATGGCACCCCCGTCTATGCCCTCATTATGCCTCCAACAAGGCCAAGATTATGGATAGCTCACAGGAGAGAAAGCTATTAAAGAGCCAAAATAACCCAAGGTCTACATATTAGTCTTCTCTTCCCCTTGCCAACCCAGTGTGTTCATTGATAGTATTCTTCGGGGTAGGCTTCAGGTTATGAGACAGCTCAGTAATATGGACTCTTTATCAGCAAAGCTTCACTGCAGAGTGCCTAATTTTCTTGACATATAGTCACCAGAATTCACAATGAACCACCAAGTTGGCACTGGGTTTCAGGGTAACCAGCCAGTTCCTTGGTAGTATGCCAGGGACTTTGAACTCTTTTCCTTTGGGAAGGAGCAGTAATTTTACCTTCCCTAGAACAGACTCATAGGGCGTTTGTACTTGCTTTCTCTGTGGGGTCTACCTCTGCAACATCTACGGCTTCTTTATTTACAACAGGAAATGATCAAGCTTGAAATGCTGGGACAAGTCATTTAGGGCTATAAAACATAGTGGAACACATGAGAAAGAATGATCAAAAGATGTTTAGAGATCTTAAATCTGATAGACCCCAATTTGTTCATGCAGCTGAAACTTGGGTACTTATAGAACAACAAGTATTATAAAATCGTGAGAGATCTGCTACACTGTTTTGGAGTGTTTGACTAGCAGCTGTAACATTATGTAACAAAGAAATCTCTCACATTCTTCTTAGTGATTTGGAAAAATAGAATCCTGCTTTGAGCAGTGTGCTTTTAAAACAAATCAGGAATGAATAGGCTAAATATAAGAGTAAAGATCTAAGAACCCTGATTAAATACTCCAGCAATGTTGCAGAGAAAACTGTAAACTATTTCTCTCAAGATCATGTGATGGCTGTGAGCAGCTTGTAGGACAAGCTCCGTCATTACTTCTGTTCCAGTTGTAGAGTGAAAGCCCTTCCCATAAGTCTTACTGGAGCAAGTGGGTCAAGTTCCTCATCCCTGAATCAGTAACAGTTGCTAGGGGTTTTCTTGTGTTGACTGGCTGAGACTGAGGTTTCTGACTCCATTATTGTAAAGCCAACAGAGCTGCCATACTTGGTTGACATTAGTCAAGACCTCCTCCTGTGGCTGGTAATGAAATTATTGTCTCTTGAGTCGCATGACTGATGAGGAACAGTCATGTGAGTCCACAGTGATCCACAGGAAGTGCTGAGCAAAGAGAAGAGAAATTGAACAGGTGCTCTGATCATAATGTGCCTGGAACTTGTCTATTTTTTGATTTCCTGTTCTTGAGAAAACAAAGGGTTTCCTTTGTGTTTTGAGACAGTCTTGCTGTGTCGTTCAGAGTGGGCTTGAGCTTACTGTGTAGCCCAGGCTGGCCTCAAACTCATAGCGATCCTCCTGCCTCAGCCTCCCAAGTACTTGGATTACAGGCATGTGGCACCATGCTTGGCTTAAAGTTCCTTATTTCATCAGTTTTGACTAAAGCTTTAGATCTGCAGGACCAGACAGCCTCGAGGAAGGAAGCAGGCAGCTGTGCATGGTAACTATGAGACAGTTTGGAAGTGGGGCTCCTGTTAGTTCCCGTCCCTCAGAGCATCCAGACACACACCTTGATAGAGTGGGGGACATGTGGTGATGGAGCGTCTGAGAAGGCCCTGGGACTCTTCCATATGTCCAATTCCTGTTAGCAAAAGCTGTTTGGAGACTGCCCCACCCTGCCCTGAAAGAAGGCGCCCAGACTTACAGCCCCGCAAACGAAGGGATGGACGTCCATGCGGAGACCTCCTCAGGGCTGCTCCTCCGAGGTAGCTTTAGAGAAGGAATTTCTTTTTAAAATTTCACTCCTCTTTCTACTATTTTGTTACTAGGTGCTTGGGCAAGGATTAAAATCATCATGAACTTTAGACTGTTAAAACAATATTAGAATGGAAGAAGAGGTGGGGAGGAGTTATTGAGAGCCCCTAAACCCAGACAACATCTTAA
Organism: Petromus typicus; assembly: GCA_004026965.1. NCBI lineage: Eukaryota > Metazoa > Chordata > Mammalia > Rodentia > Petromuridae > Petromus > Petromus typicus. The sequence continues at coordinate 4,649 of PVIR01017257.1, forward strand.
TTTTCTCTCATGCCCCCCCCCCCCAAGAGCCTCAACGCTTAGGGCTATGAGCACTGGCACTCTGGACTCAGCGCTGTGGCCCTGCAAGCTGAAGCCATTGGCACTCAGAGCCTGGACCCACGAACTCCAAGAGGGCAGGGCTCTACTGACTTGAGATTTCCACCCAGATTAAGCAAAAAAACCCTTCTCAGCCGCTTGGTAAGTTATACATGGATGCTTGCATGATCTCCCACGTTAGTATTTGTAGAACACCTGAGAAGGAAGATTTGCAGCCTGGCATAGTGATGTGCCTCTCTTACCCCCGCTGTTTGAGAGGCTCGGCCAGCAGGGTTGCAAGTTTGAGTGACTTAGCTAGACGTGTCTCAAAATAAATTTTAGAAGTCTGGGATGTAGCTCAGTGGTAGAGCACTTGCCTAGCATGTTTGAGGCCCGGAGTATAGTCCCCAGTAATCATTGCACAAACACACACCCACACTAATACACAAGTACCTATCTATGGTGTGTATGTGTGTTTGGGTATGCTGGGAGGTTAAGTGCTACATCATGGCAGTGTTGAAATACAGATGTATTTTCTAACCACTGCCCATCTTTAGAACTGCCTCCACTCACTCCTTTATGACTCCTGGTGATTAGCATAGGTCCTCCAAGAAGCAAAAGGCGCATTAAACATGTGATAGATTTACCCGGGCAAATGTCTGTCAGAGGAAACTGGAAGAGAGTATCAGACTTGGAGGTAAGTGAGCTGAAGAAGAGTAGGAAAGAGAAAGGAGGGTGGAGGCAAGAGTCTTGGACCTCAGCACAGCCTTAAGGTCTGTTCTGGGGATTCCTGTGTGCAGGAGCCTGCTCCCGCCCAGCAGACTGACCTTGCTCCCCTGCCGAGTCAAGCGCTGGTTGGGAGCAGCCTGGGGTGAGCACTGTTCTTGTGGTGGGTTTCAGAGCAGCCTCTAGGTTCAGGGTCATTTATTTCCCCTGCAGTTTCAGAGTTGAGAGGCACATTTCCACTGCCTGCACAGTTGGTAGCAGGTGAGAAATGCATTCCCAGGGATGTATAATCAGTCATGAGAAGGGAATGCTGGGCATCATACAACTGGAGAAACAAGACTAGACTGGGCCAAGAGCTCATCCTATGAAGAAGTCAAACTTCCGGAGTGGGGGGTGCGCCATAGAGGCCTGGAGCCACTGATGCAGTCCACAGGGAAGGTGTCCAGGGATCTCACCTGTGGCCTGCACCCAGTGCTGCCTTGATTCCGTTACAAGACTGTGTGGTTCAGCTCTTTCTTTGAATGTATGGATTATTCCACATACAGTCTGACCTGGTATCAGGTTTGAAGCACTCTGAATTTAGTACTTTGGAACATTTTGACAAGAACCTTGTCTTGGTACAAGTTGGTATCGATTACTTTGTGACTCACTATTCTTTCCAGCCAGAATAATTTGGTACTTTTCCTTTTTTGGTACACAAACCAACTGACAAGTACCAAGGTATTGCTCTAATTCCAATTCCATTACATAGTTTGGTCTTGAAAAATTTTGGACTTACTTTCTATTACTTATAGATTTCCAGGCTCCCTAGTGGAGGTGGACAGAGGGGACTCATTTTTGAAAACAAATAAATGTGTTCAGAGAGATATAAAAGTGGGTTGTACTCCTCAAACAACTTTACAACTTTATTGTAACAAGGCAACTAATGGAATCCCACACAAAGTGCTCTTCTAACCACTTTATTATAATGGATCACTTTACCATTATCTAGAAAACACCCCAAAATGTTAAGAGATGCTATTTATGGAGGTGAGATGATAGCAGCCTGTCACTTCTACATTAGATGTTTTTCTATTTTTTAAAAATTTTTATAAAAGGCATAAGAATTGAAGTTATTGCAAAACATTTTATATGTAAGTATAATAAGCAACAATATGGGGAAGATTTGATATCATATTACATAATAAGAAATAGCCATGGACCTATTCTTGGTACAGGTGTCTCTCCCCATAACAAGAGGTGACGACTATTCTGAAGTTAGGGTAATACCTCCCATGGGTATTACTTTATTCTCTCTCTCCCTCCCTCTCCACATGTAATATTATTTTAAAAATTCAAATTTATACATTGTATCACATTACTTTTCTGAAAAGCCTTTTCTGTTTAGCACTGTGTTTAAGATTTCATCCACTTCTGCAGTTAATTCCAAAGGATTTCATTGAGTGATACAACACAATTCATCCATTTTCTTTTTCACAAGCAGTGAGAAGGCTTTCACATTTTTGCAACTGCAGAACACCCAAACATGTATCTATGTCTTTTACGTGTTTGTTTGCTGTGTCCTGAGGTAAGAACACTTTAAACTATGTGAGGTATTGTCGGTTGCTTGCCCATCACAATTGTTTCAGCTTACTCTGCTGTCAGGAATTCAGAAGAGTCCTCAGTTCTCTATATCAGTGAGATATTTGATCACTTTAGATTATTAAGTGCATAGCCATACAATAATGTGTTATTTGGCAGTACAATGGAATGAGGCACTGACACATGCTACAACATGGATAAAGCTTAAAAATGTTAGCTAAGGACAGGGAGATAGCTCAGTGGTTCTGGCGCCTGTCTTGCAAGCGCAAGGGCCCAGGTTCCACATACCATACTGGGTGTGGAGACTCACCCCAGCAGCAATCAGTACCACATACCACAGTGCAGGGTGTGGTGGCTCACGCCTTTAATCCCAGCACTCAGGAGGCAGAGGCAGGAGGATTGCTGTGATGTGAGTTTGAGGCTGAGCTCAGGGCCAGCCTGAACTACAAAGTGAGACCCTGTCTCAAAAAAAAAAAAAAGTTAGCTAAATGAAAGAAGCCAGTTCCGAAAGATCATATGTTATGTGATGCCATTTATATGAAATGTCCAAGTTAGGCAAATGATACAGGATTTCCAGGAGTTAGGGGAGTTGTAGGGAAGAGGGAGATGAACAGCTTTAGTGTAGGATTTCTTTTGGAAGTGTACATTGACTGGCATTGGCTTCTTTAGTGACCAATCCCTGGGAGCCTGGAGTATGACAGTCCAGGCAGGGGTCCGGTGCAGTTGTTAAATCCACCACTAAGTTCATTTAGATTCTGCACTGGATAAAAGGATGAGCTTAGAGGTCAGCTGCCTGAAGTCACTGACTTTGAAACTATCTGACTTAGGCCACTTGCACAGTTCATCTGTAAAATAGGGACCATAAAATAGCTACCTATGAGGCAGCCATGAAGATTGAAAAAGTTAAAACTTGGAAGTGAGCTGCTATAAGAGAATATTATTTTGGAAAATCGAGGAAAATGTGGATCAGAGAAGCTAACTGGTTTGTTCAAGTCATGCTACTTTGAAAAAAAAAAAGGAAGGTAATAGTATTTGAACTTTATATTGTCTAATACTAAATTCAGTAATGCAGTATTCTTGTCCTTTTGTCCTGCCTCTAAACTTTCTGATGATGTTAGGTTTGTCTGATTATCTAATATAAGTGATTTGCATGTAACCAGGTTTTACTACAAATCTTAGTTGTGTTGGAATTCAGCGTAATATATAGTAAGTAATGGAGATTAGTCTAGGGAAATAGCCTGAAGTGATTAAGAGTGAATGGAGAGCAGGTTCAAAGCAATGGGGGAAGATATCCAGGCAGAGTTTTCCAGGCCATATCACCCAGAAGGCAGGGGAGAAGAAGATCTCTCCAGAAGCAGAGAAGCCAAGATAAGAAGGTTTAACTTTTTAGTGGTGAAAACCAAAAGCTTTTCAGTTGCTGCTGGTTTGAGGATGTGGTAGCATCAGTTTCAGGTTGGAGTAGTGAACTACACCGTGAAGCTTACAGACCGAAGAGTCTGCCTGCACTCCATGGTCTGTCTAAATTAATGAACACCAACCAGGTCCCTCTGAAATGTTTATCTTAGTTCAGCTTTTCTGTCAGCTAGTGTCATTTAAAGAGCAGATGGTTGAAGGAAAGTCATAAAACCTCTGCTTACAAGCAGCTTAATAATCATTTGTGAGTAAGGAAACCAGGGCTGGGACAGATTAATGACTTGTACAAGGTCACCCAGTGAGTTGGTGGTAGAATAAGATTCTAGATCCATATTTGTCAGTAGACAGGCCTGTGATCCTGGGATGAGATCCCCTTGAGCTAAATCCTGGATCATTTCTTGTGCCCTCTATTATTCAGAGAATTAGACATGATTTCTGAGCTTCAGTTTTCTCATTTATTCATTTATGTATGTATATATGTATATACATACATATACGTATATATACATATATACACATACATATACGTATATATATATATATTTTCCCCCTTTGGTGGTACTGGAGATTGAATCCTAGGCTTTTGCACTGTGTTACCTCCTCAACCCTTTAAAATTTTTCTTTTAACCTACTTACCAGGTCTTGCTAAGTTGCTGTGCTGCCCAGGCTGGGCTTGAATGTGCCACCCTCCTGCCTCAGCCATCAGAGTGCTAGACTAACAAATGCGCACCACCACCTCCAGCTCAATTTCCTCATTTCTCAAGTAGGAAGAAGCACGGCTTTTGCCTCAGTACATGGTTGTTCTGAGTCTGTGATCCATGAAAAGGATGTGCCACTAGCATGGCACATAGTATACACTGTGATGTCAGCCCTTCCTGAGACTCGGTCCAGCTCAGAGAACTTATAATCTGCATAAGCACCTGCCAGTCAGGAAATAAATAAAAGAGCAAAATGGATTTAAATGTCCTTTTTATTGGATTGTGTATCAGATACTTCTAAACCTTTTTATCTTCCCACCTTCCCATCAGCTTGTGGCAGTGAGAATCATGCACAGCCCACACTTGGGAAGCTCTTTCCAGGCCTCAATCTGGGCTTCTCCTGAAATAGCTTCACTTAAGCAGTAGAGTCATTCAAGAGCAGGTAGCAAGTAGGGTTTCATCAGGATGCTCAAACTCTGAACAGATTACAGGGAAATTCATTAGCCTGTTCTTTGTTATAAGACAATGGTACCTATTAAAGAGACAGAACAGTCATGAAAACTTTCAAGCAAAGCTGAATGAAGGTGAGGAACAGTCCATGTGGCAAATACTCTAACTTGCACCAAGCTACTGTCAGCTTAACTACCTATAGGGTTTGAAAGAGCCATGATTTCCTTACATAATGCATCAAGTGACATATTGCTATTTTGTATAATCTCTGCTAACACTTTTCATATCCACATTTTTGTAATCTGCAGGTTTCAAAGTCAATTACAGAAGCCAGGCATGAAAGCATACACATGTAATCCCAGCACTTTGGCAGCAAGACAGGAGGAATGCAAATTTGAGTCCAGACCAACTTGGTGGCTTGGTGAAGCCCTGTTTCAAAATATTAAAACATTAAAAAAAGAAAAACCATGAGGTTATAGTTTAGTATAAAGGCTCTGGGTTCTTTCCCTAATAGTTCAAACGAAACAAAACCTTCAACATAGGGCTGTGGATTTTGCTCAGTGGTTCTGGCACCTACCTTGTAAGTGCAAGGACTGGGTTCCATCCCTGGTAACCACATACAACAATGCTGGGCGTGGTGGCTCACACCTGTAATCCCAGCACTTGGGAGGCAGAGGCAGGAGGATTGCTATGAGCTCAAGGTTGAGTTCAAGGCCAGCCTGAACTACAAAAAATAGCAAGACCCTGTCTCAAAACAAAAAACAAAAAAAACCCCTCAAACCTTCAACATAGAATATTGCTTATGCAAGCAAGCAGAAAGCTATTAGTATGTATTTTATAACTTTGGCTGTTTTCCACATCAGATAGAAATACTGAGCTCTGCATTCAGAAGAGGGAACTATCTCAGGATCTATTATATAGATAGCCAGGAAGGTCAGTTTGCATGTCCATTGGACATGTATCTATTGACCTGTTACTTATGCATTGGCTCCTTGGCCCAGGGTTGAACATTCTGGCATGATGATTGCAGAAGTCAAGTCTTTGCCACTTGAACCTACTTTCGCGATGCATTGTCCAAAGTACAGTTAATTTCAAGCATAGCCTTGATTTTTATTATGAAGTTGGACCCTTTGATGACATTTGGATGAGCCACAGAACTTTAGGAAAAAGTGTCTGGAAATAGCAAAGAATTGGTAACACTAAGTTACAGCTTTTATTTTACTTTGTTCTTACCACAACCTTAGGAAAGACAAGTATTATTGCCCTTGCTTTATAGATGAGTATGTAAATCCAGAGGTTAGTTGATTTGATATATAAAGAGAGGTTAGATTGTGCCAGTAAAAGCCACTTGAGTAGAAAAAGGACTAGACGTTGGATTCCTGAAGGACAGGGTACCAGAAAAGGGCATCACTGTTGTTAGACACCTTCTTCTTCTTCCAGATGGTGAACTGCTGTATTTTGGCTCTGAAGTATCCCTTCAAGATCCACGTGTCAAAGGTTTGGTTCCCAGAATGACAATCTCAGGAGACTGTAGAACCTTAAAAGCTGTGATCTAATGGGAGAAAATTATATCAGTGGAAGTATTTCCTCAAAAGGGACGATGGGACCCTGGCTCCTTCCTCTTCTCTCTTTTGCTACCCAACTCCCAAAATGTGAGCAGCTTCCTTCGCCGCCTGCCCCCATGTGGTGTTCAACCTCACCACAGGACCAGAACATCAGGACCGACTCAGCCTGGCCGGAATCTGACTCTAGGAGCTGAAATAAACCTTAGTCTTTAAAAATAATTATCTTAGGTATTTTGCTACAGTAATGAACCACTTATCTTTGCCAGAAAAGAAAAATTCAAGTGTGTTACAATGAAAATCAAGCACCACTGGGGTTAGTGAACCTGTAGTCAATTGTGCTATCAAATTGACAATTCAAGAAACTTTTCCAGAGATTTTGAAATTCTCAAAGTCTGAGTTTAGGGCTACTACCATGAAACTTAAGTATACTAGACAGATACCTGGCTTAGTCTATTCCCCCATTCACTCACAAATGATCTGGCAACTGCCCACCTTCATCCCTACTGTTTAAGTAAAAGCAGCCATTTTACACAAAGATGGTGATTCTAGGCGGACACCTTGTTTAGGATGGGTCTCAGAATTTGCAAGCCAGACAAAGAGATTGTACTCTCACTCTGGAAAAAGTTAATCTTGAGAGAAAGAGGCTGCTGTGCTGTGTTTATGTGGACTGATAAGCGAGGAGAGCTTTGCAGCAGAGGGTGTGGGGGGGTGTGAGAAACACTGACATCTCCCAGGGATTTGAGTCTCCGATTCCAATTCATCCCTGCAGGTTAGCCACTTCCTTACCCTTGGGGTCTGTGAGCTACTTTCCCATCTCTTAACACATCCTTCCTTTCTGGCAAAGTACATGTCTATTAATACTACATATCTATTAATTTTGTACTACAACATAGAATTGGAGTAAGTATGTCTACAGGAAATGCTTTTCTGTATGCTAAAGGCTGAAAAGGAAGATTAAAACTAAAGCATGTGTTTCTTTATTAGCTCCAGGCCCTGAGGGCCATTAGCAGGTTTGGTAATTTTGGCAAAAGCCACTTTGCTTCCCAGGTCAATCTGACCTTTGCTAGGGCTTCTTTTCTGCCATATCCTTTATGTCTACCAAGTTATACTTATTCTGAATGAACAGGTAGTAGGGAATCATCAGTGGTTTATTGGATAATAAATTACTTAACTTTGAGTTGATTATGTTGTGATACACACATTTTACGTGTGCATGAGTGTATTTGTGAATGGGTTTGACAACCCTGTGAAACCCAGCTACATCCCCAGCCTTTTATTTTGAAAAAAGTTCTTTCACAGGTTAAACTCAAACGTGATCTCCTGCCTCAGCCTTCTGGAGTGCTGGGATTACATGTGCGTGTCATCATGCTTGGTTACATTTCGCTTAAATCTGACTAAATGGTGGCATAAATCTAGAGAAAGCTTTCCGTCTGTACCTTCTTGCTGCCTGGGGCAGCTAGGAAATCCTTCATGGTTTCCTTTTTTTAGCTATACTAACTATATGAGCCCTTGTCTTGTCCCTAGCCAGGGTGAATGTTATTTTCACTGTACAAAAGGGGTTTTTTTTTGTGGTACTAGAGATCAAACTCAAAACCTTGTGCCTGGCAAGGTAGATAGATGTAGCACCCCTGAGCTAAATCTCTAGCAGAAGATTATTTTTGTACCTGTGGACATTTATGCATTATGGGTTGGAAAATGCTTGGCATAAAGTCTGTGCTATTATTCATTTATTGAACAAATAATTATTGAGGTGCTTCTATGCGTAAGGTATATGCTGCATGTGGAGATTATAACAGAGGATATCAGACAAATATCCCCAACTCCCATAGATCTTATATCTTACTGAAAAGAAAGGAAATAAAAGAGTATAATACCAAAGGGCTGGCAGGTTAGGTATGTGATGAAGGCTAGCTTTCTGGTGCACAGGTTGCTATCTTCTTGCTGTGTCTTCACATACTAGAAAGGATGAAGAGCTCTCTGAGGTCCTTTTATAACTGGTCTAATCTCATTCATGTGAGAATCACAAAGCCTGATCTCTCCCCAGAGGCCCTAACTCTGAATACCAGCATATCAGGGTAGACTTGGAGGTGAGTCAGGCGTGTGTTACATGCCTGTAATCCCAGTACTCTGGGAGGCTGAGGCAGAAGGAACTCAACTCAAGTGAGGCTGAGACAATTTAGTACTTAGCGGGACCCAGTCCCAGTATCACCAAAGGAAAATATTGTGTGTGCGGGGTGTGGGGTGGGGTTGAGGGCAGTGACAAGCATTCAATCTATAGCAGTTAGTGTGTCTTCACATCCCTCAGAACCTTGACACTGCTGCAAACACTTTTGTTTTTCTGATGTAGCTCAAGTAAACTAGGTTGCTGCAAGATTTAAAATCTCACTGTCTTGGTTCATAATTTTAACTGGGTTGACAATCATTAACATTTAATAAGATAACGGAACACAACTACTCTTAAAAGCATATCATGCAGATAAAATGAAAAGAGCCCACTTTCAGGCTGATGGATTTGGTGTTTTGTTTTCATTTGCAGGATTAGAATTCCAGCTGATGCAGACATTTCCATTTGTAACATAAACCTCAAGGTAGGAAGGTTTATTAAAAAATGATTTCACTGGGGAAAAGAAGAATGAATTGGTGGAGCATAGGGGGTCTTTAGGGCAGTGAAACCATTGTTTATGACTTTGTAATGCCATATGCATTTGTCAAACCCACAGAATGTAGAAAACAAAGGGTGTAAGTAAGCTATGGACTTTGTCGATCATGGTGTATCTCTGCTAACTGACTGTAACAAATGCATTACTCAGGTGGTGATGTTGACAGTAGAGAGACTGTGCATGTGTGTGGGAGGGAGGTATGGGAACTCTCTGTACTTTCCAAGCACTTTACTGGGAACCTAAAAATGCTTTCTATTTAAATCTTTTAAAAACGATTTCACAAAGTTTTCCAATATAAACATGTTTATGAATAAGTAGGACTTCTGATTTTCAGAATGTTTTTTCTTAAAAAAAAACTTAGAGCCATTTTTAAAAAACAATTTGTAATTTTTTCATCACATAATGACTACAGGGCTTGTGTGGTGTTGGTAATGTGCATAACACATTTTAATTCTTTTCTTCATCTCCTTTCCCTCCTCTCCCACCTCCCTCCCTTTATCTTTTGATCCCCTTCCCTTCTAAACAAAATCTGTTTCCCTGCTTCCTATGATCTATCTTTTACTTTGCTCTTTATTTGTATTGTAGGTTTCTCATATAGGAGGAACCAGGCAGTATTTAAGCTTGTGTGTCTGATTTATTTTACTTAACGTTATGGTCTCAATGCGCATCCATTTCCCTACAAATGACTCAAGTTTATCTTTCTTTATGGCAGAGTACATGGAGATTAAAAAGAGTACTGAAGTCATTTGATAAGAGAACTTCTAAAGTAAATTGTTTTGTATAATGAAGAGTCACTCTAATGAGTGTTTTGTTGTAGAATAAAACAAAATAATACATCAAATTCACTGATAGATCCAGAAAAGCACCACAGATCAGCAACATATTTTAAGAGATCTTTAAAACCAACTAAAAATTGGAGGAAAGATTCTCTCAGGTAGTTACAAAAGTACTTGAAATAATTGGAGATTTTCTTTGTTTTCTGGTTGTTTTATAACCTGGTGACAATTACAGTCATGTAAAAATAGGTAAAATTTTCTCATTAGTCAAACAAAGGGGTACAACTGAGTGGTACGGTGCTTGGATGTGTGAGGCTCTGGGTGTGATCCTCAGTACCACAAGAGGAAGAAAAGGGGAAGAAAAAGGAAAGAGGGTAGGAAGGAGGAAAAGAAGGAAGGAAGGAAGAAAGTGGTGGAGGGTGAGCCAGGTGATTTTATGGGATAACAGAATACAAAGTGAACCCCCGGGGTCATAGGAGAAAAGAAGAGGCTTAATTGGCAATTTCTTCCTTGCAGGACTAGATGATTCCCCAAAATGTAGTTTACTATGGTGACTCATCCTGTTCCTGTGAGTAACTGTGGACAAAGAAAGAGAATGCCACTTGGATTCCAACTGGAACTACTTTCACGTAAGATGTACTTTAAGGGCATTGCAGAGTATTGCTAACCTTGTCTTTTTTCTAGAAAATAAAGCACACGGCTTTTGATGTAGCAATCTAGAGGCAAGGTGGTTGTCCTGACAAAGAAGGAGACCCTTGCAGAATGAGACTCTAGGAGAGGTCCTCAGAAGTTCATATATAGCACCATGGAAATCATGGGAAGTGCAGACAGGCAGAAGGGTGATTCTCATAAAGTCAAATGGAATCCAAGTCCAAGTCACGATACGGACGGGGGCAGAGAATGACACCCAGGTGGTCAGAGTCCCGCTTGACCAGGCGTGACAGCCAGGGTCTAATTGTCCCCTCAAAGCTTTGTGCAGTCATAGGTGGAGCTTTTTGGAGGTGGCTGGATCTAGGGTGTGTAATGCTGGGATTGATGCATGTGAAATGCTAGGATTAAGGGTGTTCTATCCTTGGTGTGAGCGCTGCCTGCCCTAAGGTGTGTAGTCCGGGTAGTGAAGGACAGAAAGAGGGCTGCTGCTCTTATTTACTGTGGTTACTTCTGTCTGTCTTTTGCTGCCTCCTGCCAACTCTGCAGTGCCCCTCTGCCATGCCACCCTGCCTTGGAGCCAACCAATTATGGACTGAAAGCTCTACAAATTGGGGGCCGAAAGAAACCTTTCCTTCTTTATATTTAGGTGTTGAGTATTTTGTCTCAGCAAAGGGAAAAGTAACTAAGAGACCATGGTTGCACAATAATGATCACACTGCACTGAGGAATGGGAAGGGGATAGTGTGTGTGTGTGTGTGTGTGTGTGTGCGCGCGCGTGCTTACGTCTGTGTGTGCGCGCGCATGCATGTGTAGAAGCTACTGCAGCACAAGGCAAAAACTCAGCAACTATGTAGAATCAATGTGCCTACTCAAAGTCTGAAAAAATTTGTGGAAACTTCTTGAGTTTCACACTGACTTAGGGTAGAGATTAACAGAAAGGCAGAACCTAATAGTAATGACACAAAACTGCCCAGAGGCCCTGTAAGATGCCCTTGACCTCATCTGCTTTACCCTCTCTGTACTTTCCCTTGTTATGAGCCTTATTTCTCTATTGCTCATGATGTTGTAGAAACATTATATTGGAGAAGCATTTGAGGTGTTGGTCCTCATTGATTAGTCCTGGACCTACATATGGAATGGGGTAAAGAAGAAGAATAGATAGAAATCAAGTATACCCAGTATGCGGGGGCATATATACAATTTGGTGATTGTCTGAAGCCTTTTGTATTTTAAAAGTTAGGTGGGAGACAGAAGTTGGTAGATTGAGATTCTGGTTTTCCCAAATGCCCTCTCCTCCATCAAATCACATATTAATATTTAGCACAGTATCTTATTTGTTATACATAGAAGGTTTTATCCAAATTGCACTGTAAACTCCTTTAGAAATGGCGATACTTTTAACTGATTCAAGTTTATCAGCCTTAATGCTATTAAGTAAAAATACTTTGAGAATGTAACAGCTGAGTAAACATTAAGGAAAAACAAGTACTTAGAACAACTAATAAAAAGGCATAGGCTAGCCAAGTTCTCTGAGTGTGATGACTTTTAATCCTTCTTGTCAAAAGAAAAGGGGAAAAATCCCCTTAGTAAAATTCAGAAATGTGATCCCCAAGCAAAAATTCCCCTGTGACTGTGTCACAGGTGGAAATCCAGTTTTGTTTTTAATCTCCTGGCCAGTTGTTGACACGCCAGGGCGATCTACAAACACAGTTGTTTAAACACAACAGATTGCCATTACCTCCTGGATTCATTAATCACACTTCGGCTTATATCAGGAGAGAAAATTACTGGTGCTATTAAATTTCCACCCCATTACCTTGATTTTTATTTAGAGCCATTCATCAGTGATTTTCCTCTTCATTAGAAGTCATAAGTTAACCAAGCTGGAAAGTCATCAGAGAAACTCAGTACACTTGATGATAACTTGGAAATGGAAATGCTTGGTGCAGTTCTGTTAATCACAAAGTTTGTAAAGCCTCACAGTAATCTATTCTAGATAGTTTTGAACTTTTTCTTCAAACCTCATGAAGTATAGATATTTCAAGCAGTGCTTGAAGAAAACATTTTGTTATGTTTTATTTTTTGAGATACCATTTTACTCTGTGTCTCAGCCTGATCCTCAATTCATTGTGTGTCCCAGGCTGGCCTCAAACTTCCTGTGATTACCGGGGAATCGAACCCAGTTCCTTGCGCTTGCAAGACAGGCGCTGGAACCACTGAGCTAACTCCCTGGCCCTGCCCCAGCTTCTTGAATACTGAGATGATAGGTTCCCCACCACACTTGGTAAGAAAACTCCTGAAGTGATGGTTTCTGATAATCAACCTCTATCACAGTGATGAGTCTATTACTCCATCAGCCTTTCTGATGATCCCCACATCCTGTATCCCCCTACCTAAAAGAAAGAGTGCCACTTACATTTTACTGCATTCTCCAGGGATATTCCTTTAACACAAAGTGATTTTTCAGCCCTCCACAGAAAATGTCCAGTGACCCTAACCCTTTGCATTGGTTCTGAAACAGATATCTTTTTAGATGAATGAGAATATAAATAACATTATCCAGCCAACCAACAAATATTTACTACTGTTTATAGGAATTGTGACAGCTCTACAGAAAATATAGTACAAGAAAAGGGGATCTGCTGAATCTTTGCATTGTTGAAGGGCTGCAATACACATAGACAAAGGAAAAGTTAACAGTGACTGATGGAGGTAGAAACTGCCACAAAACTTTAATGACTCTCTCTAGACAATGGGGAGAGATTATCAGGCCATCCTCCGAAGGTAAGACATGAAGTGGGAAGGAGGGGTAAGAAAGTGATAAACGATGGAAACACTTATTTGTACTTGAAAGCAAAAAAGTGAATCTGTAATAAGTGTAGGCCTGTTTTGTGCATAGTGAGAACATTTCCAGCATGAATAAGGTTAGTTTTAACAAGGTGCATTTGACTGTACTACTGTCAATTTGAAAAAGTGAAGTACAGTACATACTTGATCGCTTTTGGCTCCATTACAGTCATGGCTGCCAGGGTGGAATTACTATCTGTGCTGTTTATTCCCCTAAGTAGGTCTGTCCCATAATTTATCCCAAACAAATCAATGATAAATGATCATTGTTGCAATAGAGATTTACTAGTCATTGTAGCTGGACCTGACTCTTCTCAGTTTAATAGATTTAGAAACCTCATAAATTCTTCTCTTTAGAAAATGTAGTCAGAGGGCTGGAGATTACCCACAAGTGCAAGGTCCCGAATTTGATCCCTGGTATCCTCCCCCACAAAATGTAGTCAAATTTTCTGTACCTCAGTTCCAGATAATTAGGCTCATGCAACACAAGTAGTATTAGTAAGTCATAAATTACATTATCTACAAGAGCAAATTTATGTTATTTCTGTTTGGCCAGGGTCTTGATTTCTGCCTTTGGTATATCACAGCCAGAATAAATGATATATTAATGAATATACAAATACAAGCTGAGGTAAAGAAAGTGAATTCAAAATAAATACTCAGAATGAAAAGAAGACTTTCTGAGGAGATTTGGATCGCTTTTCTCTGTCCAGCACCCCTTCCTCCCTGCTGATGGCAGAGGAGGGCAGTCTTGCTGTTTATTTGTGCACCTTGTTCTTGACTTTCCTTTCAGTCTTCTGAGGTTGCCAGTCAAAGTTCTTTCTCCACTTCCGCCAGCTAAACTCTAGGGGGAAATTAGAATTTTGATAGGAGAGACAAATGACAAAAAGAGATTGAATATTACTAGCATAATGGCGGTGACCTGGAAAAGACTGCCTATTAATTCCTATCCTGTAGAGTCCCCTTAGAACTATGTCCTGGTGAATTTGCCTTTCCAGAAGTGTGAGTAGTGAAACCTTCAGCACTTCGAGTTGACATGTTTTTTCATTTGTCATGCTGCTGCTTCTTATTATTTTTAAGTTGAGGTAGAGCTAGGGACTTTTTGTAGCATACTATAAAAGGGAATTAGCCTTCCTCTTTCAACTTCTAACCAGGTACGTATTAGAGTTGGGAATGTCTCATTAAGTGTCACTAGCAAGAAGCATGGGTGACATCACATCAGTGACTTTCCAAGTGTTGGTTTGGGGATAATTGATTTTAGGGAAAAAGAGGCAAACGGTAGCAGCCAGGGTGAGAGAACAAAGAAAAGGATGAAATTCACAAAGAATTCCATTGCACCACTCATAACAGGCGTCTGTGAATGCAGTTTGGAACACTTCTGTCTCATGACAAACACCTATGTGTAGTTTCACATACGACAAAACTCATTTGTCTCTACCAGTTGGGTGCCAGGCTTCTGAGCTGGAAAAAAGATAAAGGAGTATTGTTATCGTTATCTGTGGGAGGTGGGCCAGCTGACTCCTCCATCGGAGTTTCTCGTCTACTTTCCTCTTCCCATCCACCAACTGCTCAAATTTTTCCGTGTCATACCTCAGAGACTACTGATCTGTAGGCCATAGGTTCAGTCAGCCCTTGGTATCAGAAAGCCAGTAAAAGGCTTGACATTTAAAAATAGTAAAGTTTGTAATCCAATGTCTTAAAATTGTGTGTAGCAAAATCCCACACGGTATGTGTTATCAGTACCCAGCGCAACACAAAGTACTCTAAAGAAAAGTCCACTGAATTCGATAGAAGAAGGATACTTTCCTGTTACCCAAGGTACATTTGTACATTGGGCAGAGGGGACTAAGTGAATTAAAAGCACAGGTTTGATAGAGAAATTAAGAGGAATGACTGGAGAATCCAGCAACATTTTAAAAATGCTTTTAAGCTTTGAAATATCTAGGCACTTTGGAGAGAGAACGAGCCATTGAAGAAAGGGATCAGTAGAGCTGGCTTTTTGGGCAGATGACCTTGGCATTCGCCCTCCATTTCGCTTGATGCTCAACTGTCACTCTTGATTTTTTTCATTAGGCCCCATGGATTCTATACCAGATGGAGGGACCTGTGGAAGTGCTCTGAAAGGTGCAAAGTACCATCTGATAGGGTGACTAGATGCTCCCCAAAAATGTCTGTGCCCTAATCTGCACAAGTTGTGACTGTGTTACTCTGTATGGCAAAACGGATTTTGCCAATATGGTTAAGAATTTTTAGATAGGGAGATTTTCCTAGATCATCTGGTGAGTTCAAAGTAATCACAAGGACTTTTGTGAAAGAAGCAGCAGAGTTAGGGTCAGAAAGAGAAGGAACTTGAAAAGGCAAGCAGGAGTTAAGGAGATGTGACCTTGTGACATGAGGTCATGAGTTAAGAGAATTAAAGTGACTTCTAGAAGCTGGCCACTATAAGCAAGGAAAGCTACTGCCCTCTGGAACCTGCAAAAGGAATATAGTCTTGTACATCCACTTTGAACTTCTGACCTCTAAAATCATAGAATGTAGGATAGTAAGTTTGTTTTTTTCTTCTAGCCACTACATTTGTGGTAATTTGTTATAGCAGCAGTAAGAAAGTAATGCATATTAGATAAACTTAAGGTTCTAGTTTTGTAGAAACCCAGGGTATTTACTGTACCTCCTCCCACATGCTAACTAAGCACTATTCTAAGCCTTTTATACATCTAACTTATGTAATCAAAACAATAGTCGAGGTGGGAATTAAGGCCACATAACTAATTAGAATGTGTTTCATCTGGAATTTCAGTGTAGTCTGGCACTCCAAGGTTTTATGTACGTTTATTCCCGTTCCCATATTTCTCTATAGACTTTTGTGTTTGTTCTCATGCTTTAACGCACACTTTATTTGCATGTGTCAATTTACCAAGGAGAGGGTGGTTGGGACAGAGGATGCCACCTGGAGCGCATAAAAAATCAAGTAGGTGAATTTACCTCGCGGGGAGGCAGATGATTTTTTTTTTTTTAAAGGTTTTTTGGAGACAGGGTCTCGCTTTGTAGTTCAGGCTGGCCTGAGCTCAGCCTCAAACTCACATCACAGCAATCCTCCTGCCTCTGCCTCCCGAGTGCTAGGATTACAGGCGTGAGCCACCATGCCCGGCACTGTAGTATGTGGTGCTGATTGCTGCTGGGCGTGAGTCTCCACGCTCAGTATTGTACGTGATTCCTGAGGTTCGAACCTGGGTCCTTGCGCTTGCAAGACAGGCGCCGGAACCACTGAGCTAAATCCGACGATTTTTAAGGTAACTGTAGTAGATGTGAGGCTATAGAGAAGTGAGGGAGACAAGAGCTCAAGTTCCAGCCCAGACGTGGTTAAGTCCTGGGTGAATCCTGACTCCTGGCAACCTTCGTGGCCGCGGGACTGCCCTCAACCTAGTCTCCCGAAGACATCCTTGTGAAGTGACCAAATTAAAGACAGCTCCTAAGGAGATCAGCTCAGGCCCTGCCCTGCTGCCCTTTACCATTGGAGGGTACAGGTTCTGGAGCTAAAGCTAGGGCACAGCAAAAAGGGCAAAATGTCCCAGAGTTGGCTAGGTGGGCAGGATTCCTTACTGTTTCAGCCCTGCCCTCGTCTCATGTCCCAACCACGCCTTTGCTTTGTTGCTGTCCATCATCTCCCTATTATTAAATGTTTATATGTAGAACAACAAAAAAAACCCCTCTCGGTGTTTTGGAGTCCGCGTGGTCGCGCCTCATTGGCCACTGTGGAGAACGGCCCCGGGAAGGCGGAGCGACATCTCCTCCAGCGGGCTGTTTGCTGAAGCTCCGACTCCGCCTTCCGGCCGCGGGGGCTGCCGGGACCACAACGCCCAGAAAGCCGCGCGCCGGGGCGTGGCCTCAACCGAGGACGCCGGGGGCGGGGCCGCCCGGGCATGAAGCGGGGGCGCGCGGCACTGCTGCCTTAGTTGTTGCTACCACCAGGCGCCAGGCGGTATTCCTCGCCTCGGGTCGGCGCGCTGACTCTACCTGGCGGCGCTCCGCCGCCGGCTCGGTGCCCTGGGGTCGGCACCTAGGCCACACGCCGTTCCTACCCCCGAGGGCTCCGGCCGTCCACGGCAGGGAGTCAGCATGAGCCGGGGGCTCTGCCGGGCCAGTGCGGGGCAGGGGGCGGCGGCCGCGGTGCTGCTGCTGATCGCCCAGAGCTTCCTCCCGGGCGTCGTCGAGGCCCAGGTAAACCCGGAGAGGGTCCGCTGGGACCCCTGCCCGACGGTCCCTCTGCCTGCGAGCGGGCCGCGGCGGGGGTGCCGAGGTCGGGCGCAGGTGCGAGCGGAAAGCTGCGGCGCTGACCCGTCGGTCGATAGGGAAACGTCCGCGAAGTCGGCGTGCGCGGGGAGGGCGGCCCGGGGAGAGCGCTCGGGAGAGGAAGATGGTGCCGGTCCCCGAGCCGTTGCAGTGATCATCTTCTTACTGTTTTCAGCGGCCGGGTGGGTGGCGGGTGGCGGGAGACGGGGCAGTTGGACGTCTCGGCTGTCTCGGGGAGAGCCCCGCCGAGTGTCGCCACCGGTCCCACCCTCCCGTCCTCCGCCCCGAGTGGCCCGGGAGGAGGACAAAACTTGACTTCCTTGAACTTGCACTAGAGATCCTCGGCTTTGCCCCGGCTCAGCACCGCTTTATTTTTACCCACTTGCCTTACGTGTGTTAAGTGGCATCACCAGGTGAGCCCAGCTAGAGCTCTGATTATATCCCGAGGCTCGTGGACGGAGCTCTGGGGCTGACAGGTGCGAGCTGCAGAGTACGCTACTTTGGGTGCTTCCGTGCAGCGAACGGGAGTGCTCTCGTTATCCTAGCAACCTCGGGGTTAGCCGACCGGAGCCTTTTGCCGGAAGAGCAATGTTTACTTCTTTTTTTATTCAGTCAAATTGGAACAAATTGCCAGATGCTGTTTTGTCTCCACTGCACCTGCTGCAAAGTGGTAGACCCGCTCAGAGCCAAAAAGAGCGCCTCAGGTGGCCTGATAACGAGAGGAGATGCCATTTGGAGCAATTAATGCTCATTGCTAAGAAAAATTGGCGGTAACTCTTGAGTGCAAGCGTGTAAACATGTTTTTCGGATTTTATCCAGATACTTTTCAATGATTTTATGGTGTCCAGCACCAAATCCCAGGATGTCTGAATATTCTATTTGTGCTCAACTTTGAGTAGTTTTTAAAAGATTTGACACCAATGGTTAGACTTTTGGTATTGAGCGAATTAATGTAGACTCTCTAGCCCTGCTTCCAAACTGTTGTGATCGAGAGGATCTGAAATGGAACCCAGGAATCAACATTTTAAATAGGTCTTGGAAGTCATTGGCACATAGTTATTCTCTAACTGCACTTGAAAAAAAGTAACATGGTAGAATTCTGGATATATTTACTGGACGTACAAAAAATAAAATTCCCAAATTGTCTTTGGCAAAATGATTTTCTAGGTACTGATTGAATGTTTGTTTGAAATTTACATTTAGATATTTTTTAAAATGAGAGTTTTCACTTTTTTAACCTGGCATATATTAATTATATACTTTATCAGCAGCCTAGAAGCTTTATTTAGGTTTCATTTACCCCTAATTATATATAATTAATGTTTTATAATTGCATCTGTATTTCTAATTGTCTTATAACCAAATAAATATGGATAACTCAACATTGAGATTTGTACATACTGCCAGATAGTCATCAAAAGTAAATCTTTCTTGTTTCCAATGGTGCTTTTTGATGTAAAGTTTGATCGTATTTTAGGTAGTGTTTTAACCTACAACATTCTTAAAAATACATGATCTCCTTTTCTTTGAACATCTGTCCAAAGTGGGGCCATTGTGGTGACTGAAGTCCTGAAAGTTTAAATGACGTGTTAATTCAGTGATATTAAATTGGCAGACCTCTTTTCTTTATATTTCATTTATCATTCTTTCTCTAGAGCACAGAGAAACAGAAGGAGGCTGGGAAAATTTAAAAAGTGGAACTAAATCAGTTTTTAAATTTCTTTCGTGTTTTGGTAGAAAAGGTGAAGGGAAGAATTATAATGTTTGAAAATTTCTATACAAAAGAAATGCCATTTAAAAAGATAGGTAATTTTAATAGCTTTTTTTGCATTAAAGAATCAAAATATTTTTGAGTACATATAATGATAAATATTTTGTGCTCCATTATAAATGAAATGGAAATATGCTTTGTAGTATGGAGAAACACTAGAAACTAAAAGCATGTAACATGCAAATGATGTAAGAATCTCCCTGAAATTTGTATATTAATTTGTAGTCATATGGGTTTGAAGTCCTAGATGACTTTGTTAGTTTGTTTTGAGACAGGGTCTCGCTTCGTAGCTCAGGCTGGCCCTGAACTCAGCCTCGAATACACAACAATCCTCCTGCCTCTGTTTCCTGAGTGCTGAGCCACTAAGTCTGGCACTGTGGTATGTGGTCCTGATTAATTGCTGGTGGGTGTGAGTCACCATGCCCAGCTTTGTCATATGTGGTTACCAGGGATCGAACAGGGCCCTTACACTTAGTTGCAAGACAGGCGCCAGAACCATTGAGCTAAATCTCCGGCCCCAACATGACTTTCTGGAGTGGCATGAAATCAAGGAATACAGAGTTCCCACCAAATGGAGAACTGGAAACTTGGAACTCAAACAGTGCTTAGTCCATGACCTAAGGATTTTCTCCGAACTCTGAAGGATTTGAACTCTTGTTTTATCAGCTGTGTAGGTGTGGAGTGGGCGGGGAGTAATGCTTATGTCTGCCAGAGAGGAAATTGATGCGACCCCACAAAATGAAGCCTGATTACAAAGAGCTACAGCCTCACTTTAAGGGTAAATGAGAAATGAATGCTCATAAAAGTAAGGGAAGAGTTAACTTGCTGGAGGAGTGGGAAAATAATCCCCTGAAAATACATAATCATGAACCAGCCCTTACCCATTTTTGAGACCAGTGTTGTGCTGTTTGTGCTAGGAAATGATTCGGGTGGAAAATTTAATTTATTGAAGTCCTATGTTTGTATTCCCCAGGATACAAGGAAAAGCCAGTATCAGTCTCTGGAGAAATTTATTTGCAACTCAAGCCCTAAAGAATTCCCAAAGATAAAATGCTGAGGAAGATAAACAAGTAATAGAAAAATCTCAAGACGTGGAAACAAGGCTCCATGAATCAGATTTTGTCCCTCACCTACAACGGGTCCACTTAAAATTTAGCAGGCTTTTTTTTTTTTTTTCAGTTTTATAGTGGTACAAAAGCAATACTTCAAATTTTAAACTTTTACCTTTTCCTGAGTGAGCTCAGATACTCTTTCCATGCTTGGCAATGGGATGTAGTGCCTGTTGTGTGAGCTGTGGGCTCAGCCATATGACCCAGAGGGTGAATAACTAGTGCTGTACAGCGACTGTATCTAAGTTATGATGTATTTGTAAGTTAGGTGTGTTTCCTTTTGATATTTTCAATTTACAATGGGTTTATCAGGATGTATCTTTTTTTTTTTTGAGGCCGGGTATCGCTTTTATGGTTCAGGCTGGCCCTGGGCTCAGCCTCAAACTCACATCACAGCAATCCTCCTGCCTCTGCCTCCCGAGTGCTGGGATGACAGGCATGAGCCACCACGCCCAGCACTGTGGGATGTGATATTGATTGCTGCTGGAGTGAGTCTCCACACCCAGTATTGTATGTGGTTACCAGGGATCGAACCCTGGGCCCTTGCGCTTGTAAGACCGGCACCAGAACCACTGAGCTAACTCCCCGGCCCCCGGTCAGGATGTGTTCTTATAATTTGAGCAACTACTGTGTATTAAAAGCAACAGACAGACATTGGACTGGTAGTTTAATATCACTAATTTAAAAGAAAATATATAAAGAGAAGCTTGAAAATATGAAAAAAAAACCCAAGATTATATAGACTAAAAATATGTAAAAAAAAATAGGAATAAAATAAAACTCAGTGATGGATTAAATAACTGATTATACCTACCTGAAGAAAAGATTATTCATTTAAACAACCATTTTATGTCGTTTCTTTCTCCTCGATC
The DNA here is from genome assembly GCA_004026965.1 of Petromus typicus. Lineage (NCBI taxonomy): Eukaryota > Metazoa > Chordata > Mammalia > Rodentia > Petromuridae > Petromus > Petromus typicus. The sequence continues at coordinate 26,094 of PVIR01017257.1, forward strand.
TCCCTGTTCTTCCATCGGTATCCTCACTCACAGAATTGGAGTAATCAGAAAGACGTGTATCCAGAGTAACCCACGTCACCCATTTACTGATTTACCCACATATTTTAAGTTACTGTTGATGACCGTGATAAATTGTGTTCTTGTCAAAGACCAGTCCCTCTACTTAAATTAGGTCCCAGCTCTTCTTTCCTGTTCAATAACTTGGTTCCAGCAATTTTCTCTTTCCCTCTTGGATCAGTTTTTCCTTCTTTGATATGTTGTTACCATCACTATAAAATGTGCTTTTTAATGCTTGCCTAGTATGTGCAAGACCCAGACTTAGAAATCTAGCCCATAAAAAAATGTTACTCTGTTTTCAAATTCTCTCTTGACTCATTCTGCTGCTGCATCATTTTTTTCTTTCTAGAAAAACTCAGTTACCTTCTGTTCTGGTTCTCCTGTTCTCCCTTTAGCTCATTCCAATCAGACTTTTGGCCCTGCCGCTCCTCTAAGACTGGTCTCTTCACGAGCACCTATGTCTTTGTTGTTTGTTAGCTTATTGGCAGAATTTGGAGAACTCCGCACTCAGTATCCTAGAAATACTTATTTTGGCATCCAGGACACGATACCTTTTTAGTGTCCTTCCTGTCCCACAGGCAAGTCTTTCACAGTATTCTTTGCTTGTTGTTCTTCTGCCCTTGCCTGCCAGTCATTTGAACTTTGAGGTTCAAATCTTGTACTATTTCCTCTATCTTGACTGTACTGCTCACTCTCAAACTTAAGTCTTCAGAGTAGGATTCTAAGTTTGAGATCGTTTATATCTTAACTTTTTTCAACCCCTGAGTTGGCTAAAAGTATCTAAGTCTTGGGCTCAGGAGTCAGATTTAGCTCTGTGGCGCTGTACCTGCCTGGCAAACTCAAGGTCATGAGTTTAATCACCAGTAGCCCTCCCCCGAAAAGTGTTCCAGACTTGAGTATCTATAACCGAACTCCGATATTTTCCCTCAGATCTGTACTTCCCAATATCTCTTTCTCCCATCACATATGCTCCAGCTGAAATAGTCTCCTTGTTCTTCAAACAGAGCGACTATATTCTTGTCTTAAGGCCTTTGTACAAGATGTAATAAAAACCGCACATTTAAAAATTTTAAAACTTTTATTACAGCAGAAGACATGGCTGAGAATAATACCTCATTGGTTTAAACACACTTACCTCGCCAGTTTTTGGCCATGTATTTTTTACTGTAATAGTTTTTAAAATTTTTACATTCACAATATTTTTTACTCTTCCCCTTGCACTTGTTTCTTCTACAAACAGCACTCAGGTACTCATAAGGCTCATCACCTTTGTTTCTTAATTTCTGCTAGTGTCACTTTTATCAAACAGTTTTCCTTATCTAAAAATTCCTCATCTCTGCTTGTGCAAGAGAAACCTTCATTCCTTCCCTGCTACTCCATATGCCTTTCGTCCTTGCTGAACACTTTGTGTCTTCCTTTCTCAGTGTGGTGTAGCGTAAAATGTTTCTGATTCCTAGCACAGAGCTCCCAAAACACTTTCATGCTTACTAGAGTGGTAAAAGGTAAAGCATAGATTAATAGCGAATATTGGGGAAGATATAGCTCAACATTAACTTCCACCTATTTTTGGTGAGAGAGAAAACCAATAAAACTGTTTTGGAAATCAACCTGTCGTTGCCTAATAAAACTGAACATGTACTTAAAGCAATTCCATTTCTAAGCACATAATCTGGAGAAACTCTTACATATGTATACCAAGATACATACCATTCTTTAGCCAAACCTGAAAAGCCTCAGTATGAATTGTATTAGTTTCCTGTTCCTGCTATAAGGAATCACCACAGACTTAGTGTCCAAAAAGAATATAGAATATGATTCTGTGGTTATAGGGCAAGAGTTTGAAAACAGGTTATACAAAATTAAAATGAAGATGTCACTTTTCTTCTGGATAGTCTAGAAAAGAATTGTTCTTTGCCATTTCCAAACTTCTAGAGGGCTTGTGACTTCTATTTCCAGCTTCAAAGTCAACTGGGTAGCATTTAATTAATTAATTTATTTATTTATTTATTTTTTCTTTCCTTGGGGCTGGGGATTTAGCTCAGTGGTTCCGGTGCCTGTCTTGCAAACACACAGACCTGGGTTCGATCCCCCGATAACCACATACAACACTGGGCGTGGAGACTCATGCCCTAACAGCAATCAGTACCACATACTACAGTGCTGGGCATGGTGGCTCACACCTGTAATCCCAGCACTCGGAAGGCTGAGGCAGGAGGATTGCTGTGATGTGATTTTGAGGCTGAGCTCAGGGCCAGCCTGAACCACAAAGCGAGACCCTGTCTCAAAAAAAAAAAAAAAAAATTTTTTTTTTTCTTCCTGACCCCAACACTCCTGTGAAGAACCTTGTGACCATGTTGGTTTGACTTGGGTAATCCAGTACAGACTTCCCATTTCAAAATACTTGATTATAATTTTATAGTCTCTTTTGCCATGTAAATTAATATATTGGGAGATTTCAGAAATTAAGACAAACATTTTGGTGAGAGTATTATTCTTGCTATATATATGTATCAATAAAATGAATAGATTGTGATATTTTCATAATAGGGGAAATGATGTAGTACCATAAAATTAATCACGAACAGATACCAAAATAAAATGTTAGCAACAGACGCACAATACAGAATTCACATATTAGACTTCATTAATATAAAAGTTTAAAAAATTATGAAAAATCTCAAGTATATACAGAAGTCAAATATGGGTTTTGCTTTTCATCTTTTCAGTACTAGGAATTGAACCCAGGGCCATTGTACTGAGGCGTTTGCCCCCTCCTTTTTTAAAATTTTGAGACAAGGTCTCTCCAAGTTGCATAGACTGGCTTCAGCCTTAGTGCTTCTGTCTTGGCCCTCTAGTGCTGGAGTTACAGCTGTGTTCTGTCACACTCAGCTTAAGAGCAGGTGTTTTATTATGTTGCCTAACCTGGCCCTGAACTAGGCTCAACTGGTCCTCCTGAATCAGGCTCCTAAGTTGGACATAGTCAGCTTTTCAAGAAATAGCAAGTACTTGGGACATTATTTTAACACGAAATATTTTGGTATGGATTTTGATTTTGTTTTTCTGTTATTAAGGAGGTTAGAATTTGGGATCCTATGTAAGTAGTGATAATGGAATCAGATTTACAAGTTAGTGATGGGATCTTAGGAAGTGGAATAATAAAGCATATAGAATTCCTGTGCTAAAGTTGTTGATAATGACCCTTTGTTCTTTATCTCAAGATGCTGTAGCTATAACTGTATGTTGTGGGGAGTTTGGGGACACATTTATGCCTAAGAAAAGAAAGAAACAGTTGGCAAGGAATGGTTTCTACGTCCTAATCACCACTTGTGTGTATTCCCCTGAAGGCCACTTGAATAACCTGCAACACACTGAACTCCTTATTTTTAATAGAATGAGATAGTTGTAAGTTCATACATAGTTACAGGAAATAAAATAGGTAAATACTATGTACCTTTTATTCAGTTATCCTAATGGCAACATCTTACAAACATAATCAAGATACTGCCATTAATTGTAGACTTCACTTAGATTCCCCATTTCTCTTTCATTGTTCGTGTACTGTGTGTATTTGTTCTATACAACTTTATTCATGGATAACTGAGTGTATCCACCACACCAGTGAAGATACAGTGAAGATCTGTGGGTTTGTCCCCACAGGTATTCCTCCTGTTGCCTCTTTATGACCATACCACCTCATCCCCACCCACTCCACCTTCCCGTCCCTAAGTCCTGGCAACAGTCTTGTCTCTATTTCTAAAATTTTTCATTTCCAAGATGTATAAGTGGATCCATAGTTTGTAATCTTTTGGATTTGGCTTTTTTTTTTTTTTTACTCAGGATAATTCCTAGATGATTCATCCAAATTGCTGTGTGTCATTGAATCTAATTTTTAATTCAGATGATTGTCTCATGAAATTTTTAGACTCTAAATTCACCTTGTGAGGATCAATTTCTCTTGGATTAATCAGTACTTTAGTTGGTAGAAGCATGAATTTTAAGTTTGAAGGATTTGGGAATTCCATTTCCATTTTGAAAAATTATTTTAAGCTCACTAAACTTTAATTTTCTTCCATGTAAAATTAAGGTATTATTTGTAGGGTATTTCTAAAGAGTAAATAGGGTGATATATTAAAGGTCTTAGCGCTGAGCTTGTCATGCAAGTATTCCATAAATGGCAGACTACAACAAGATATGGATGGCTTCAGAGAAATTATTATACTCTGACTTCAGGTTAATCTGGGAAGAGATTATTTTAGCATTCCTCTGGCTATGTCTTAATAAATGTTTAGGAAGGAGAAGAATTTCGTTTTTCGTTTTGAGTACTAACCAAGAATGTTTAGTTTCTCAGAGTGAATATTAATTTTTATAGCAGTAACCTTACTAAAACATAATTAGCTCCTTTAATGTTATGCTGTTGATCAGCAAAAACTGGCTAACCTGAATGAGCAAATAATTCTTTTATATAATAGTACAGATTTGTTAAGGTTGAAATATCAGTAATTTACATGTTCTAAGTTTTTTAAATCAATTCTAGGTGGGTGGAGTTCTGGATGATTGCTTGTGTGATATTGACAGCATTGATAACTTCAACAACTACAAGATCTTCCCCAAAATAAAAAAATTGCAAGAACGAGACTATTTTCGTTATTACAAGGTAAGATTATAATTTTAGTTCTGTTGATGCTAAAGATTTCTATATAGCAGACTGTGACTTTATGACTCTTTTGAAAATTCATTTTAGGGCAGGGGATTTACCTCAGTGGTTTACCTGCCTCCCAAGCACAAGGTCTGGAGTTTGATCCCTGGTACAAAAGAAAAAAGAAAATCTATTTTAACTCCCCAGCACCCTGTGCATGTCTTCTGTTACTTGAGTGTATTGAGAGAGCAATTCTTAATCAGTTTTATTAATCACTAAGAATCTGAGCCCCCTTCTTGTGTTTGGGGATTTCCCCATCTCTCAGTTTTGGTTTTGAGTCAGAGGCTCCTCTGTTTATAGAAACTGAAAATGCCAGGGACTGACTTTGTCAACCCCCCTTAATGTAGACCCACCTACCCAGGCTTCGTGTCAGGCGTACACTGGCATTGTTAGCTGTGCAAAGTGACATAGTGCCACATGTACATTGCTTAGCTCTCCAGGTGGGCTGACAAGCCAGGCTGAGGCTGTAGGAACACTGCATGCAATACCTGTGGTAATACTGCAGCATGGAGCCCTAAATCTACTAACACAATCCTAGACCTACACAGGATACCAATAATACTTTAGAGGTTGCAGCAGTCTTCAAATATTCAACTAGCAGTATTCTAAATTTTTGAGAAATATTTTAATAGCTACCTTGGGCTTTTTTTGTTCTTGCTGTCAGGATTCATATGGTTCACAATTTATTTGATTTTAGTTTTTAATTCTAAAATCTGAGTATGCTTTTCTTTTTATCTTGATTCTAGATTGACACTCCCAGTCTTGGCAATTTTACGATGTGCAAGAGAATAAATTAGAAAAGATCATTCGGTAGCAAGAATATCTAAAGGGTGACTGTTTCTGTTCTATCTATAAAATATTGATGATAGGTAGGCATGGTGGCACATAGGTGTAATCCTAGGAGGGGAGCTGAGGCAGGATGATCACTGTGAGTTTGAGTCTGAACTATATAAAAAGACCTGTCTCAAAAAACCAATAATAAAACAGTATAAAAAATCGATTATAAATGTAGAGAATTTATTACAGAGAGTAATCTATTGTCTTAATCTACACATATTGCATATAAATTACTGCCACCACTGGATCCAAATCTATTTATAGTTCCTGTCTTATGCTTCCTTCTTATTATTAGATTGAATTATATGAAATTGTTACTTTTATATTTAAAAACTTATTGAATATACCCTTTTATGTGGTTCAATCCAGTACAGTTCAGAAAGCATTTATCAGTTAAAAACCACACTTTCACAGATGTCCAGACCGTATCGCCATGGACTTTCATGTCCCTCCTCCTTCTCTCTCCCATTTTCAGGTTAGAAGCAGTCATATGTTTCAATGAATTAATATCTTGTTAACGTTAACACCTCAATTTGTTAGTATTATCCACATTTTTCAAATGAAGAAATAATGGTTTTTAGGTATCAGAAGTAGGACATTTTTGTTGGCTAAGAAAACAAGTTTGATTAAGAAAAGATATTGAGTAGTTTATAAAATTGAAAGATAAGTTGAGGAAGTATACTTCAGAACACAGTAATACAGTGGTTCCTTAACTTAAGAACTTGATTGGTTCCCAAAGGCTGCTTGTAAATCAAGTTGGCTGCAAGTCAGTACAGCTGAGAAATGGATATTTCGCTGGGTACATGCTATAGATAACAGGAGACAGATGAATCTTCCATTAACTTAATTAACCCAAGTTGTTGTTATATCAGGCCAATCGTAATTCAAGGGTCCACTGTACTTTGGCTGTTCATTAATTGCTTTCAGGAGGCATGATAAATACCAGAAATATTGTCTTGCTGGAAAGGGTAGTGCGTCATGATGCAATCAATAACTAAAAATTCAAGCAAATGAGTACTGGGACATAATTTTTTTTTGAGACATGGTTTTGCTTTATAGTTCAGGCTGCCTCTGAGATCACTGTGTAGCCTGGGCAAGCCTCAAACTCACAGCAATCCTTCTGCCTCTGCCTCCCAAATGCTGGGATTCCAGGCATGAGCCACCATACCCGGCATTGTGGTATGTGGTACTGATTGCTGGTGGGTGTGAGTCACCGTGCCCAGTATTGTTGTATGTGGTTACTGGGGATTCAACTTGGGACTTGCATGATGCTGGAAGCACTGAACTAAATCCCTGGCCCAAGGGACATAATTTTTAAATGCATAAAGGGGGTTGGAGATGTAACTCAGTGGTGCTACACCTACCTGGCAAGTACAAGGTCCTGAGTTCCATCCCCAGTACCACATTAAAAAAATTTGAAATAAAATATCAAAGGCCAATTTGATGAATTTCAAAGCAGTTGAGTACCAAGGTATGTATGACTGTAGATGAAATTAAATGAGTGAACACCAGTGGATAATTAAAGGCAAATTTTTGGATCAAATTAATCATACTCCCATATTTTTGCAACACTTTATACAACAGGTAAGTCTTGATTTTTTTCTAGGTAAAGTTACGTGACCTTTGAGTAAAAGAAGGAAGGATAACTTTGTCAATAATCTCATTAACATGAATATAAGAAGTCATTGTTTCTCAAGGGAAATCGGAGGACTATTACAGAAGGAGGACAAATGGGTGCTAAATGGACAAAAATAACAGTATACCTCTTGGCTACACAACATAAAATCTCTTATGCATGTATTTAAAAGTGTTCCAACTAACAGAGGGAAATTGCGCTATATAAAACCAAAACATACTCCTATCCTCCCCCAAAAGAGGGTAGTACTGTGATTTAGTTAATGCCCTCAGCTACAAATATAGGATATTTGAGTGAGAGCTACTGTTCTAGTTCTGTCAACTTCTGAAAGTTGTATAAAGGAAATTTAACCAGTCAATGCATGAAATTTAACCATTGCATATAATAGCAAAAAGGAAAACTAGAGAAGAGGTTAATTTCAGGCACACAGGCATACTTAAGATTCAGCAAGTGAGGAAACATAGGCAGAAGCAGCCATCTACTTTTATACAGATAGGCAGTTGCTATGGGTGTTGTTTATAATCTCTTTTATTATCCTTTCTATTCCTTTTATTGCCGGTTATTTGTTTGGGGATGAGGGATTGCTATGGAGCCCAAGATGGCCTGAAATTTGCTTTGAATACCAAGCTGTACTTGAATTGAGTTTTTCTGCCTCAGCCTCCCAAGTGCAGGGATTATAGGCATGCACTACCATGCGTGGCACCCATGAAACATTCATTGATTGAGTAATTTGTGCTAGGCTATAGTCTAGGTGGTACTGTGGATATAGCAGTGAATAAGACAAAGCTTTTGTTCTGATCAAGGAAACAAGTAAACAACAAATGTATTCTCAGATGGTCATAAGGTAAATGTTATGAAGAAAAATAGAGCAAACTAGAGAAGATAATAGTATGGTGGGGGGATAAGAAGGCAGGTGTCCCTATTTTAATGAAAGTGATCAGGAAGGAAATATACATTAATCACCTTTCTGTTGCTGGGACAAAATACCTGATACACATAATTTAAAGGAGAAAAAGTTTGTTTAGTTTGAGTTCAGAAGTCTTAGTCCATGGTCAGCTGGCTCCAAGGGAGTAACATCACGGTGGAAGATTATGGCAGAGGAAAATTTTTCAGTTCATGGCAGCCAGGAAGCAGAGAGAACACAAAAAGAACAAGAGAAGAAGGAACTGGGAGATGCATTTATCCTTCAGAGTCCTGTCTGTCTCCACTGACCTGCTTCCAGCTGGGCCTTGCCTCCCAATAGCTCATCAGCTGTGTGGGCTCACCAGTGGGTTAGATGAGCACCTCCGTGGTCAAGGTACCCTTGTAGCCCAACCATGGGGGTGGGGGTGGGGCCCTGAATCTTTTGGGGGACACCTTTTTATTTAAACCATAAGAGAAGGTATTTATGTTAATGTGACATTTAAGAAGATACCATGACAAGATCTGGGGAAGGAACATTCCAGGGAAGGGGGTTTAAAGAAAAACAGCAGGTTTAAAGGGTCTTGACCTAGGAATAAGGTAAAATGTCTTTCAGGAACAGGAAAAAGTTGATGCTGTGGTGGAAAGTGAGTGAGAAGGAGAGTTGGAGAGAGAGGTAGGTAGGGACCAGCCTTTTATTAAAATTAGGGCTTACAGGGGGCCGGGGAGTTAGCTCAGTGGTTCCGGCGCCTGTCTCGCAAGCGCAAGG
>PVIR01017258.1:0-12318 GCA_004026965.1 Petromus typicus
CCTTGCTTTGTTTTTTGAGACAGGGTCTTGCTATAAAGTTCGGGCTACCCTTAAACTCACTGGGTAGCCCAGGCTGGCCTAGAACTTGAGGAGGCCCTCTTTCCTCAGTGTCCAGAGTGCTAAGATCGCAGATGTGGGTGTGCCCCACTGCACCTGGCTGGGTTGTTCTTAACCCTTTTCATTTTGAGATAGGATCTTGTTTAGGCTGCTCTCTATCCTCCTGCCTCAGCCTCCCAAGTATGAGCGTTATAGGTATGTGTAACTACACCTACTTGGGCTTTGCTTAAGTCATTCTTTTTCATTCTACAGAAAATTAGTAATACATTGTATGTTAGGCACCGAAGTGCAAGTTGTGTAAGTAAATAAGATAGCTCTGACCTGTGTTGACAGAGGCTGATAGTCTGGTGAAGGGAAACCACTGTACAAAAGACATTAAAAAAACCTCATCATTATAAATTACAGTGTGTGAGGGGAAGTCAAGAAAGGAGTGAGAAAGAAAGGAGCTTCCCTAGTAGGCTGAGCGCTGACGGATTCACTCAGGCATAGGGAAAGCTTGTGTGAAACCCTGAAGGGATGAGGAACTTGACTAATGTAAATGTTTAATAAACTTGAAACTGGCGTCTGCTGAGAAGGTCCTTGCTTTACTTTTTCTCATTGTGAAATTCTCTTGATCATATTTTCAGCCAAAACCATTTTTTCTCCAATATGATTACTTATAATACCGATTGTTTCACATTTCATCCTCCATTCTGTCATGTGCCACTTCTTTATCTGAGCTGTTTGAGGTGGAAATCATCTTGCTTGTCTTTGTATTGTTGGCCCAGCTGAACGTAGACTGGTGCATATGTTGGCATGATAGGCAGGTAAAGGAATCACTCCTTTGTCTCTAGACCAGAATCCCTTGCCTCAGCACTGTGATACCGAGGGCTGTGCATCACAGGGACCTTAGCCAGTTGCCTGGCCTCTTCCTGCAGACGCTAGTGGCAGCCCCCTTGAGACCCTGCCACTGCCACTGCTGCACATCCACTGGTAGGTGCCATCAGGAACCACTACTCTGAGCGTAGATGGAAAGCATCTCAGAGGCTTCGTGGGTCTGGGGCCTGGTGCCCTCCTCACTGCCCGGCCCCGTGGGAGCTGGAGTCGGCAGTCTTTGAGTATGGCAAAGCAGATTCTGATTCTTTTTGACCCTGGGCATTTTTCCTAGACTGCCACGCTCCGCCCCTACCTGAGTGCCGTGCGGGCCACGCTGCAGGCTGCCCTGTGCCTGGAGAACTTCTCCTCCCAGGTCGTGGAACGACACAACAAGCCTGAGGTGGAAGTCAGGTAGGAAGGAAAGGTCGGTGTGGGGACGAGGGCGCAGCACACAGTTGGCCAGTCCCTACCCGGAGGCTGCCAGCAACCTGGCCTGGGGTTATGAGGGTCAGCTTTAGTTGATACATTCTGCCTCGCTGCCGGATGAACAGTGTTCCTGATTTGGGCAAGAAAATAGGGTAATGGGTTGACAGGGCAAAACCCAGGGGAACAGCTCGTCTGCCACCAAGACTGCTCAGCGCAAGACCTGACTCTTCAGAGCAGGCTGATCCAGTGCCTCCCATGGCATTCCTGTTCAAAAGTTTCAAAAGGCTGAGCTGCCATCTCAGTTTTTTAACTCACAGATGAAGGATCTTTTTTCCTCCCTGGATCCTCTATCTACTTTAAATGTTCTCTTTTTTTTTCTTTCTTTCTTTTTTTTTTTTAAGGAGTTCACAGTTTGTAGAGGTCTCAGTCTATATTTGGCTGATTCTAAGGCAGGATAGTGTAGCAAATGAGAAATAGTTCATGGTGGGCAAAGACAAGCAAAAGCAAACAAAGTAGGCCAGGAATTGATTTAGCTCAATGGTTTCAGCGCCTGTCTTGTAAGTTCAGGGGCCTGAGTTCAATCCCTGGGATCCCTGGTAACCACATACCATACTGGGTGTGGAGACTCACGCCCAGCAGCAACCAGTACCACATACCACAGTGCCGGGCGTGGTGGCTCACGCCTGTAATCCCAGCACTCGGGAGGCAGAGGCAGGAGGATTGCTGTGATGTGAGTTTGAGGCTGAGCTGAAGCCAGCCTGAACTACAGAGCGAGACCCTGTCTCAAAAAAAAAACAACAAAAAAACCAACTTATAAGATCTTATGACCCAGCCACTACATGCATGCAATTCCCAGCGAAATTAAAACATGTTCACAGGTCTACCGCCCCTTTAAAATGTAATCTGGGACATATGTAGCTGAAATAAACCATGTTACCATATTTGATGATTTGATTAGAAGTTCAAAGAGACTAATACTAGAATGTGTTGTATGATTGTTAACATATGTGATTTCCACTAGCATTTTAAATTGGGCACAGCTCACAGACCGGCCACAGTTAAATTCGCGTACGGACATCCTAGATGGTCAGCAGCATTAGCTTGCGATCTGAGCTGATAAGGGTCTTGGTGGCAAATGAGTGGATGACTGTGGATTGAGAATTAAAGGGGCTCAGGGCCAGGAGCACAGCTGAATGTCGGATGACCAACCCAGCATGTGTGAGGCCCTGGGTTTGACCCCAGGGGCCTTGAAAGAAAAAAAAAAACTAGGCTGAATTGTTTGATTTAGGCTGTCCTCATTGCTGAGGCAGGCATTCTCATTCCCTCAGTGGTACGTTGGTTTGTCTGTAGTTTTCAAAGTCAGCTATCTTTGTAAAGCTCATGCTGTGTGCCAGCCTGTGTGCTAGGCTCTTCCCAGTTCTTGCCTGTGAAATAGGAATCAAAGTCTTTTTTTTTGAGACAGGGTTTTGGTTTTGTAGTTCAGGCTGGCCCTGAGCTTAGTCCTCCTGCCTCTGCTTCCCAAGTGCTGGGATTACAGGCGTGGCATTGTTGTATGTGGTTCCTGGGGATGAACCGGGCCTTTGTACTTGCAAGGCAGGTGCCAGAACCACTGACCTAAATCCCCGGCCTGAGAATCAGTCATTTTAACTGACAGGAAATTGAGATCTAATAGATGCTTTGCCCAAGGAAGGTAACAGGAGGCTGAATTTCAAAGCGTTTTGCCGTCACTGCAGAGCCTGTGCTCTTGTGCTGGGGTATATCCACCCTGCCCTTCGTCTTGGACATCTTTTTTTTTAATTAATTAATTTTTTTTTGAGACAGGGTCTCACTTTGTGGTTCAGGCTGGCCCTGAGCTCAGCCTCAAACTCATCACAGCAATCCTCCTGCCTCTGCCTCCCGAGTGCTGGGATTACAGGTGTGAGCCACCACGCCCGGCACTGTGGTATGTGGTGCTGATTGCTGCTGGGCGTGAGTCTCCACACCCAGTATGGTATGTGGTTAACCAGGATCGAACCGGCTCCTTGCGCTTGCAAGACAGGCGCCGGAACCACCTAGCTAACTCCCCAGCCCCTTCATCTTGGACATCTTGCTTGAGTCTCCGTTCCTGGGTTTCTTCGTGTCTTGGGTAGTGACAGGACTGTTCTGGCTATTGTGTCCCTCTATAATGCAGAGGTCTCTGTGACTTTGTGTTCCCCTCAGGAGTAGCAAAGAGCTCTTACTACAACCCGTCACCATCAGCAGGAATGAGAAGGAGAAGGTGCTGATTGAGGGCTCCATCAATTCTGTCCGGGTCAGCATTGCTGTGAAGCAGGTGAGTCTCCAGAGAGGAGTGGAGTTCCAGCATCAGGCTGCAGCTGTCTTCAAGCCGAGGTTTCCATCTAGGAGATGAGTGTAGCACACTCAGTGCCCAGAAGACTGGAGTCAGCTTCCTGGGGTGTACTTGGGAGATGATTTGCCAAAGCAGGTCAGTAGAATGGAGACAGCAACTCCACCTGCAGGGCCCAGCTGTGGATCTGAATGCAGGTCCAGTCCCATAGGACCAGTTCAGTGTCAGACCACAGAAGCACTTCCAGATGACTTAGTCACTCTCTTGTCACTAGGATGAACTCCCAGCACATGTCTTAAAGTCAAGTGTGCTTAGGCTCCTGGTATTGGAGGTTGCAGTCCATAGCCAGTTGGCTCTGAGGCAGAAACCAAAGGGTAGAAAGTTCTGGGCTCCACAGAGTAGCTCCTGCATGGTAGTCAGGAAGCAAGAAAGAAGGCGAAAAGCTGGGAGAGACGGGCCCTTTCAGATTGTGGCCCTGCAACCCCAGCCTCTACACAGGAGCTGCCCCCGGACATCCGGGCCCTGCAAACCCATCGGAGGCTGAGTCAGGAAGTGCGGCCCCTGTGATCCAGCCTCATTTAAAACAGGGTGGACATTTCAGATCTAAAGCATAACACCAAGACACAGAGAACATGTCCACTTCAGAAAAAAAAAGTACCAGTCTTTTAAAATATTGTTAATTTTCTGAAACTGCCAGTTAAAGGAAGTGCCACTTCTCATATGTTTCCTTAGGTGTTATTTCATACATGTCTGTTACTCTGACCGCTCCATGATTAATAAATCTTCCTGTATTTCTGTACCACCTGAATGGTACCAGGTACCAGCCCAGAGTGTGGTGGCTCATGTCTGTAATCCAAGCACTAGAGAGGCTGGGGCAAGAGGATCGCCTCGTGTTGGAAGCTTACCTGAGCTACATAGTGAGTTCGAGACTGGCCTGAACTACATAGTGAAACCCTGTCTCAGAAATTTTAAAAAGCTCTATCACCTGTGTATTATCCGTCGTTGCCAGTAAGAAGATATCTTTTTTGTCTGCTGTGCTAACCCTGCTTGCCCCCTTTTCCAGTTTTTTCTCTTCTATAGATGTTTTCGTACTTCCTGTTCCTGTTCAACCTCAGGGTCCCAAACGTGTGTGATTTTTTTTTTTTAGGTTTTTTGAGACAGGGTCTCACTTTGTGGTTCAGGCTGGCCCTGAGCTCAGCCTCAAACTCACATCACAGCAATCCTCCTGCCTCTGCCTCCCGAGTGCTGGGATTACAGGCGTGAGCCACCACGCCCGGCACTGTGGTATGTGGTACTGGACAAACGTGTGTGATTTATACTGTAGAAGGGTATCCCTGAGTTCTGGAGAAGTGTAAGCATTATTTCTAATATAAGAGTTTCTATAGATCATAATCAAATTACAGGTTATTTTTCACGAATAAACATGAGCTGGGTGTGGTGGCTCATGCCTGTAACCCCAGCACTCAAGAGGCATAGGTAGGATTGCTGTGAGTTCAGGCTCGCCTGGGCTACATAGTGACTTCAGGGCCAGCCTGAACTACAAAGTGGAAACCCTGTCTCAAAAAAACAAAATGTAAACACAAGTTACTAAAAGAAATAACCAGAAGTTATTAGATTTCACTAGAAACAGTGTTCTAAATAAGTATGAAAAAATATTCAGTATAAAACAAATATGTGAAGTGCATCTTATATAAACAAAAAGAGTCTAAACAACGCCTGCCTGGGATGCTTGTGCCCAGAGTGCCTCATGTAGTTAAAAGGGTGTTATTTTTAGTTTTATTTTGTTGGTTTTTTTTGACCTCACTATGCAGTTCAAGCTGACCTTGAACTCACTTGGTAGCCTGGGGTGAGTCCTGGCTGGAGCACACTGGGCAGTTAATAGTTTTTTTAAAACTTGATTTAGCTTTTACTCAAATTAGAAAGAAACTTTAGCCCTAAATGGAAAAACAGTATCACTTGGCAGATAGAAATTAGCTAAAAATAAAGAGCAAACAATGTTATTAAATGGAGACTAGATACTGTTGCCCGTAGCAAGCAGATGGGAAGGATGGTAACAGTGTGGTGATGTAGTACTGGCTGCAGAGCTCCCAGAGCGGGGAGAGCGAGCGAGCCTCCAGGTGCTCAGTACCCAGTGTGTCCACGCAGGGACTGCCCCACCTGGCGCCCATCCTCGGGAGCTGTGCCCGCCATGCTGTGGCACGTGCAGCAGTAGTGAAAAGAGAAGGGAAAGACAGCCTGCCTGTCAGCGTGTGTTCTGAAAGAGGTGAGCAAAGGCTGTGGCTTGCCAGAGTCACCTCTCGGAGTGGGTGAGCAAGATCACAGGAAGGCTTCCTTAGCAGGGGGCCTACGGTGGGTCTTCCCTTCATTTGGCAACCAAATTCCACAATTCAAAGTTACTAACCACTGTCTGCGTTATAGTGGAAAAGGCGGGTCTCAGGCTGTGGGACTTGGGCACGGGCAGTGATGGCGAGCCGTCTAGAGACCAAGTGCCTAAACTGCACCCCAAAGCCCTCTTGCACATGGCAGGGTGCCAGCCCTCCCCGGCGTGTGTCCTTGCCTGACATTTGGCTGCTGAGCGGCTTGGCTCAAGCCTGCGGTAGCACCCGCGCCAAAGGTCCGCCACCACTGGCCTAGAGTATCAGCTCCCGAGAACCATCTTTCTCCTCTGCTCCTCCCAGGCTGATGAGATAGAGAAGATTTTATGCCACAAGTTTATGCGCTTCATGATGATGCGAGCAGAGAACTTCTTTATCCTTCGAAGGAAACCAGTTGAGGTAAGACCCTGGATCCGTGTGCTCACAGGCCCAGAGTCCTTTCTGAGGAGCCTGGAATTGTTCCCGGAGCCGAGTTCTCCGGCTCCTTCCCAGAGCTGAAGCCGGCAGCAGTGCTGGGTGGAGATGGGAAGCTCGTCAGGGTGCTGCTCATCCTCTGCACCCGAGTTGCAGCTGCAGAAAGCGCACGGTGCGATAGAAAGCCTTTCTCAGCTGTGCCTCCAGCAGGCTCTAGTCAGTCTCTGAGAGCCTCTGAGCTCGGGCCCAGCTGGTGTCATCTCCACACACTCCGGCCAGGCTGAGTGGAAGCGGAGCTCACACAGGGTCCAGGCCACCATGTGCCAGAGGTGCTGGCCAACTGCTTCGTCTTGAGCTTCATTTTCCCTTCCTGTCCTAGATTTAGCTTCTGTGGCACACAGTGCGACTACAACTTCTCACACATCCTCAATAGTGAGACTCCAGCCCCACCCCCTCTCCTCCCCATGTGTGGACTGAATGTTCCCTGTTTGATGGGGCCCTTTTGTAAAAGTTCTTTGTTCAGTTCATTCTCTCCTAACTGAACAGAGAGCCACTCCTCCGGAGACACCTGATGATGTACAGACCTCTCAGCCAGGTCCAGTTGCTTGGATCCAATACAGACCCTGGCCCTCAGGGCATGTGGAGTCGTTAGAGGACACAGCCAGCTAGGTGTCCCTGCCGTGCTAATGTCTCCTCCTCCTGTCTTGTTTCTAGGGCTATGACATCAGTTTTCTGATCACCAACTTCCATACAGAGCAGATGTACAAACACAAGTTGGTGGACTTTGTGATCCATTTCATGGAGGAGATTGACAAGGAGATCAGCGAGATGAAGCTGTCAGTCAACGCCCGTGCGCGCATTGTGGCTGAAGAGTTCCTCAAGAACGTAAGTGGGGGCCTTCCTAATTCCCAGCCAGGGGGAGGGGAGCCCTGACTTGGGTGGAGAAGGTAGCATCTGGTGGGAAAGCGGTGCCAGCGGCTGTTTGTGTCTCCCGAGGCCACTGGCTCCTCTGGTTTCGCTGCCAGCCTCCTCCTGCCTTGGAGCTGGAAGGCCAGTGGTTCGTCTTTTAAAGACTGTAGAGTACGGGACACTTAATACTAGTAGAGGCCCTCTTCTCACACAGACTTAAATATTTCTCTTCAAAGTATGTTTCTAAGGTACCAAAGCATGACTTCTTTGACTCCTTTCCCGACTCCCTTTCAGGGTTTTAGGCCTCTGGGTCTTTCTGAAATTGCTTGTGCCATTTTTTTTTTTTATTTTGAGACAGGGTCTCACTTTGTAGTTCAGGCTGCCCTCAAAATCACTATGTAGCCCAGGCAAGCCTCCTGCCTCTGCCTCCGCCTCCCAAATGCTGGGATTACAAATGTGAGCCATCACACCTGGCATTGTGGTTTGTGGTTACTGGGGATCGAACTCAGGACCTTGTGCTTGCCAGCAGATGCAAGAACCACTGAGCTAAATCCCTGGCCCACTTGTGCCTTTTCAACAGAATGGAATGTAGTCCTCTGGAGACAAGGAATTATTTATTTACATTGAAAAACTGATGACACAGTTTCCTGTTTAGAGATTCAGGGTGTGCTCCCCCCTTTCCAAACAGTTTTTGGTTTGTTATGTTCTAGTCAGAACATAGCCCTAGACGGGCATTTGGTGTTTATTCCTCCTGGTGCTTACAGACCAACCCAGGCAGAGCTCAGATCCCTAAAAATGGAGATCATACCCAACTCCACTGGGGGTCAGTTTCCGGTTCCTGTGGCCACACAAGATGCGTGGTGAGCAGCTGAGCACTCAGAGCTCCGGCGTCGGTGAAGGTCCCTGCCTGGTCAGCCCTGTCACAGAGCCTCTTAGCCACGCTCATAGCTCATCTCCTGCTGTGAGATGACACTGCTCCTGATACTTACCCTTCAGACTGGCTGGGCATTAAAGGAGGTTGCCTGTTACAAAGGAAGCTTTCCATGTGTGGTGGCTCAGTTTTATGGCCAGGGCTCCAAAATAGTATGTCTCTTTAACTTTTCCTGGGTGGGGCTGGAACTTGTGATGCCACTGCCTTAGTCTTCCCTAGTCTGAGCTTGAGAGTCTACATACCACGTGGGCCAAGCTTGGGGCTGTGTTCAGCTCTTAGCTACGCAAGCATTTTCCTGGCCCTGGGGGACACTTGAAGGCAGAAAACATTACCAGGCCAGTTCTGGGTCAAGATCACCCATAGCTCGACACAGACCCTGGATCCTTCACCCATGGCTGGCCACGTCCTCACACACTGGTGTGTCAGTGCCCGTGACCAGAGGAGATACCTTCTGCTCGTCAGCACAGGATGGCGGGCATTGGCGGCCTCCACGATTGGCCGAGGTCTTTCCCCCTGGTCCACGCTAGGCTGAGGCTGCTGCCCTGAGGACACGGCTAAGGCTCGAGGCACAGCTGTAGCTCTCATACCGCCTGCTTCCTGGAGCAGGCCCAGTAGGACACAGCGTTACCACTATTTACCAGCTCTTGGTTCTCTTGACAGTTTTAAACCATCTGGCTGGATCTCGAGGCCTCCCCTCAGCCTCCCCTGTGTTTCTGCGTGTCTGCAAGTCTGCGCAGGCGTCCTGGAGTCACCTCCCAGAGTGCAGCAGCGGTTACGGCGGTGGCAGCGGCGGCAGCGGCGGCGGCGGCTGGGGAGGGTGGGCATCAGACTCGGGAGGGGCAGTGTGCTTGCTAGCTGGACAAGAAAGCAGCGTGGCCCTGCCTCAAGGCCACACGTGCCTGGTCAGGCTGGCTTCTGATGTTCAGTCCCCTGGGCTGGGACACTTGTTTTTTAACGTCTTGAAATTTAACTCTGTGCTTGTAGAAGACTATAATCTTTTTGTCTTTCCTTTTTTTTTTTTTTTTTTTAAACAAACAACCTCTACCCCCAGTGGCTGTGACTGGTCCCAGTGATTGTACCTGACTGGTTGCTGTGGGTCTGGGCGGGCCTGGAGCCAGAAGGCGACTTACTTTTTCTCCCCTGTGCCACCCATGTGGGCAGAGAGGGAGGTTTCAGACTCCAGTTTCTCTTCCTTGCCCTCTTATTCCCAAGTTTCTTTGGACCCAGTAAAAGTGGCAGGAGCCCTCTGCCAGCTTCCTGAGCTCTGCCTAAAGGTGGTTACCCAAAGCTGCTTGACAATAAGGGCTGAATCTGTGACTACCAACCAGCCAGACATAGGAGCCTGGGCCCTAACGCAAGCCACCTGTGGCTGGCTGCGGGGCCTTTCAATGCCTTCCCAGCCGAGAAGGGCACTGTCTCACCTGTCTTACCAGTGCAGTGCCTGTGCGGGAGGGGAGAAGTGAGTGTCCTCCAGTCGCTGCTGGCCTCTGCCTGCTCTGGCCCCTCTGCTCCCTGCTCCGCTCGCTGTCTCTTCCGATTGTGGTGGCTCCTCCCTCCCTAATTAAAGTCTCTTCTTGCCCTTTGGGGCTGCATGAGGTCTGTACTCTGTGTATGTTTGAAGGCAAAGGAGGTAGGGCTGTTTCATATCCTGAGGCCACGCAGCTGGTACCTGGGCCCAGAGCCCCCACCAGACAGACGTGG
This sequence comes from Petromus typicus, assembly GCA_004026965.1. Classification (NCBI taxonomy): domain Eukaryota; kingdom Metazoa; phylum Chordata; class Mammalia; order Rodentia; family Petromuridae; genus Petromus; species Petromus typicus. The sequence goes on from PVIR01017258.1 coordinate 9,995, forward strand.
TTGGATCTGCTGGTGTCCCTGTGGAGGTCTCCACCCAGGTACTCATCTTCTGCAGTCCCAGGGCTGTCCATCCCGGAAACACTGTCTTTGCCTGTGGAGCTTTGGTGCCTTCCCATTATCTCATGCAAGCTGCAAGAGAAATAACCTCAGAAACAATGATCTCATTTCATGTTTAAGGAGACTGAGGTTCTAGGCCGGGGATATAGCTCAGTGACACCGCACCTGCCTGGCAAGTACAAGGCCTGAGTTTGATCCCTTGTGGCACCTCCCCCCAAAAAGAGAAAAAGGTTCTGGGAGATGGTGTTGCTTGCTGCAGAGCCCCAGCCTGTGACCAGAGGGGTAGACTTCTGTGGTGACGCACAGATCACTTCCCTGTGTCACTGTTTAAGTTATCACAGTCAGAGTTTAAAATCTGGTCCCTCCGCCCTGGTGGTGACACTCCATGTGTTCAGCAGCTACAAGTGACTTGTACCTAAGGTCTCAAACAGCACATGCATTTCCTTTTTTTTTTTTTAGGTTTTTGGAGACAGGGTCTCACTTTGTACTTCGGGCTGGCCCTGAGCTCAGCCTCAAACTCACATCACAATCCTCCTGCCTCTGCCTCCCGAGTGCTGGGCCACTACGCCCGGCACTGTGGTATGTGGTGCTGGTTGCTGCTGGGTGTGGGTCTCCACGCCCAGTATTGTTATGTGGTTACCGGGGATAGAACCTGGGCAAGGCAAGACAGGTGCTAGAACCACTGAGCTATAACCCTGGCCCAGCACGTGTATTTCTGTAATCAAAGTCGTTTAGAAGTGCTGGCCTTTGGAGCGATACTTGAAGTAAACAAAAAACTTGTGTTTGAGTCCTGTCGTCGCTAAATTTGAGCACGTTACGTTTTGTGCCTCGGTTTCTTTAATCTACAAAATAGAGAAGATGCAAGTGAACTGACATAGTCCCTGCCACACAGAGCGAACAGGCTGGTGGTTCTGCCGGCCCAGTGTCCCGGCTAGTACCCACACTGTGCTAGGCACTGGGGTGAAGTCTGCGTTGAAAGAGGGGGCATTTAAGAGGGGAGCATGTAACTAGGTGCACTGGATTGTATAAGTGCTAGAAATCTGGGGACCGGGGGTGAAGAGGTGTTAGGGAAAAGAGTAAGGATGTCTGAGCTGAACTCTAAAAAATGTCCCAGGTGACCAGAGGTCTTTAAAAGGAGGACAAGGCATGATAAAGAGAAGAGGGCTTGGGCCAGGGGCAGCGTGGACGGCTGTCACCCCTTTATGACATTATCTCTGTGACCCCTCCTGCCTGCCTGGCCAAGTCATGCCCACCCTTGGGCTCTTGAATGTGAAAGACCCTTGGCGCGAAGCTGGATGACCGTGAGGCCATGGCAGCCGGCCACTCAGCCTTCTCAGAACGCCGCAGCACGGGTGAGCCGGCCAGAGACGGACAGGCACAGGTCCGCCTCCTCTGGAGCAGGGTTCCTAATGCCGGGTTTGATGGTTTTGTTTTCGGTCTTTGAGACAAGGTCTCACTATACAGTCCAGGCTACCCTTGAATTTCACATGAACCCCAGCCTGGCCTCAAATTCATGGCAGTCCTGCCTCAGCCTCCCGAGTGCTGGGATTGCTGGCACGTGTCACCATGCCCACCAGATTCGATGGTTTTAAAGCAGCTGATTCTCTCCTGGGCTATAGTTAGCAGCCACATGGGGTTGGAAAGGTAAACCTCTGGGGTCAGAGGGACAGGTAGTTGGGTTTGTGGATGAGGATAACATCTTTCCAGGAGTCTGCTACAGTTTAACTGCCTGTTTAATAGTACATGATCAGCAAGCAACCTGTGACAACAGGAATTGTTTAAAATGGCTATGGGTGCATATCTGTAATCCCAGCACTATGGAGGCTGAGGCAGGAGGATCACTGTACGTTTGACACCAGCTAGGGCTACATAGTGACTTCAAGACCGACCTGAACTGCATATTGAGATCCTGTGTAAAAACAATGCCAAAATGTTTATAGGGTCCAACTAGCTTCAGGTACCATTTGTATTGTTTTGTGGCAAGTTATTTGACATTTTGGAGCCTTATCTCCACATACCCCACCAGGGATTGAACTCAACCTTGCTATTGCAAGACTTGCACAGTTGCCAGAGCTGAATTCCCGGCCGTCCCTATAATATTTGAAGAAAATGTATTCCCACTGCCTACTGAAGAATCCTTTCGCAGTCCGGGACTGGGGACTGGAGCATAGCTTCCGCTTCCAATATATAACTGGATTCGGGCTATTTCTTACTCGTAGGCTCCGAGAAGGGTGTGCTACAGAGAGCCCAAGAGCCAGGATGCTTCC
>PVIR01017258.1:12418-35398 GCA_004026965.1 Petromus typicus
ACTCACATCACAATCCTCCTGCCTCTGCCTCCCGAGTGCTGGGATTACAGGCGTGAGCCACCACGCCCGGCACTGTGGTATGTGGTACTGGTTGCTGCTGGGTGTGGGTCTCCACACCCAGTATTGTTATGTGGTTACCGGGGAATCGAACCCGGGTCCTTGCGCTTGCGAGACAGGCGCCGGAACCACTGAGCTAACTGCCCGGCCCTCTAGAGCTATTTTTTTAGCCTGTCGGCTTCCGAGGATTCGGGAAACTTGTTTCCCATCTTGTCTCTGAAGTGTTCATCTGGCACAGCCTTTGTCCGCTCGCTGACCGAGCTAAGATGGGCTTAGTAGAGTGGTTAATGAAATACAGGCCAAACGAAAATATTTTTACCTCTTACACTAGCGCATCTCCGCCCTATCCCGGCTTCATTCATTCACGGTTACACTAGTAGCCGTTTCTGAACTTGCTTCCCTTTACCCGCCCCACAGAGGCCGTAAGTTTCGCGAGTCAGGGACTGTCAGGGACTGTCAGCTCCTGGCCACTCGGCAGCAGTTCAGGGCGCCCCAAACAGGGTGAAATGACTGAGTCCCGGGGTGCGAGAAGCACTCGACAATCCAGAGCGGTGTTGAGCCGCGACCCGGCTCCGGCGCGCCCGCCCGCTAGCTCTCTGCGCCGGCGGCAGCCGCGGCTCCGAACCCTCCTCCCGGTCTGATTGTGCCGGAAGTGGTTTCCAAGGTGACGGCACGCGGGGCGGGACGAGGCGTGGGCGGCCGCAGCGCGGCGTTTAGAGCGAGGCGGCTCCGGGCCGGTGAGACGCATGCAGGGCCCGGTCGTGGCGCTGCTCCTGGGCGCTGTGGGCGTGGGGCCCGCGCGCCGGGGCTCGGCCGCCTGGGACCGCCAGGGCGGAGTGGCGGGACGCAGCTGGCAGCCGCACCCGCCTCCGCCGCGCGCCAGCTGGCCCGCCGGGTGGCCCTGGGCGAGCCACGCGGAGCTCCAGGCGCTCTCGAGGCCGCGGGGACCCGGGCCCCCTTCCGCCTGCGCCTGCGCCCGGGTGGGACAAGACCAGGCCGGCCTCTCGCGCCGGGCCCGCAGCCCCGCTTCTGCTCGCCGGCCCGGCCGCGCCCGCGAGCCGCCGGAGCCTGCGCGCCCACTGGCCCCGGACGACTTTGCGCTCCGGGACGGTGAGGCTCTCTGGAGCGTGGCCGGGAGGGAAGTCGGCGACCGCCCAGTGACCTCGGCTCACCCTCCTCCGCGTCTCTCTGCAGCGCCCCTGGTCCTCTGGCCCGGGTTCTCCAAGGCGACTCACATGGGCCGGCTTAGAAACGCCAAGATCCACGTGGAGAAAGCTGTCAAGGTCCGCGGGGCGGGGCGGGGTGGGGGACGGAACTGTCAGCCTGCCACGACCTATTTTATTACAGTCCTAAAAACCAAAACACCCAGGCCCACACCCATCCTGGAATAACTCACTCTTGAGGCCGAGCTTGCTGCCCGAGATGTGTGTGCCGTTCCCCTGACTTTCGCTACTCTGCCCCCGCTGGCTTGGTCGCCTGCCCTTTCCCACCCCGTGGAGACCCCGGAACCCCCAAGAAAAGGCCTCTGCATCCACACACCGCGGCCCTAGTCCTCTGACCTCTCGGTCCGGGGAGTTTGTAAGCGTTTCAGACTCCTTTCCAAATCACACTGATTCTCCTGGCAGAAGTCCAGACTTTCTGCTCTGCAGTCCTCTAAGTCTATTGGCAAATCATTCATCACTTTTACCTGTTAGGGGCTGCAACCCCTGACGTGACTTTCAGCCCTCACTTCCTGGTCCTCTGGGACCACCCTCCTCCAAGCCTGTGCAGGTCACAAGGGCCTTCTGAGTGGCTGTGCCCCTCCTGCCTGTTCTCCAGATTGCAGCAAGACACTCATGGCCTCCACCTGTGTACTCTTGCATTTGCCTTTGTTGCTCCTGTTATGTGTGTAGTGTAAAATCCTAGTTCAGGCTTCGGGGCCTCCAGGGCCCTCACAGTCCAGCCACTGTCTTCTCCCTAGGAACTGTCCCCCCATTTCCAGAACCTGCAACGCTACCCTGCTTTCTGCTGTTCTGAGCACACGGATTTGCTTCTGCCTGTGCACTGGTAGCTTTGCATCCTGCCCGACTGTGCTTCTCAGCAGCGTCCCTGAGTCTCTGTTCGGTTTTTGGAACCAGCCTGCCTGGGTTTAGATCCCTGCCCTTGAGGCTGGGTTGTAGCTCAGTACTGGAGCACGCACTCAGCCTGTGGGAGACCCTGGCAAAAAGAATGCAGTCTCAACCAGAAGTGTGGCTTTGGGCAAGCTATTTAATCTCTCTATGCCTATTTCATAAGCTGTAAGACAGATGCAGCAGTATACTAACTGTGCATATTGTTGTTAGAAATGAATATAAGTACCTACCGCATAGTACAATCTATACTTATTTTGTTGTTTTTGAGACAAGAGTCTCACTATGTAGTTCGGGCTGGTCTTGAACTCACTATGTAGCTCAGGCTGCCTCAAACTTGCAGGGATCCTCCTGTGTCAGCCTCCCGAGTGCATCTGTAAATATTATTTTACAATACACATGATACTGTGCACATTCCTCTCGACGTTTATAAACTGTCTCTCCTGGTAGACTTCTTTCTATATGTAGGGTTTGTAGCTGCTCTACCTTTGGGTCCCCACTTGGCTTTCAGGCAATGCTTGCTGAATAAGTTCCATTTTTTACCTTACAGCAGAAGAAGATTTTTATGATCCAAGGCCGATACCCAGTGATCCGGGGTCTCTTACGCCGGAGGGGCTGGGTGGAGAAGAAGATGGCCCACCACCCAGGCATCGCCCTGCTGCCCTCCCAGAAGGATCCAGATAGCCCCGCGGTGGGTGATAGTGACACCACTGAGGATGGTGAGCACGCTCCCCTTTCGGAGAGCCTCTCTCTGGGGTCCCTCCCCTGTGTTCCCACTGTCCCGGAGTTGGGGCTATGGGGCAGGGACGAGGGTCTCATCAAGCCTGGGCTCTGCATCCACAGAGGATGATGAAGAATACGAGACATTCCAGCTGCCACAGCTGCCTGACTTCGATGGCTGCCTGGAGCTCTGTGACCTGGATGAGACCCATGCTCTGATGGTGAGGCCGGAGATGAGGCGGATGCTGGCAGGGGCTCTGCTGCAGCGGACAGGAGAGTGTAGGGCCCAGCAGGGTGACCTCAGACAAGTCCTTCCTCTGGCTTCAGTTTTGCCATCTGTACGAAAACATGCTGCTGCTCCGCAGGGCGTAGGGCCTGCAGAGTGCAGTGGGGTGCAGATGAGGCCAGGGTATCCGGCGTGGTCATTCTCTTTTCCTAGTGAAGGTTTCTTGTTCATTTCCCCTCCACCTTTGGCAAGTGGAGCTGCAGGAAGGGGCTTGAAGACTGTGGGAGAAGCCAGGCCGACCTTGTGGAGGACAGGTGTGTGAGTTGAGTTCAGGGCATGGCACTGCTCCTCACTGAGCTGAACTCTACAAATTTGGAGGAGGTTGTTGGTTTTTGTTGGGTTTTTTTTGTGAGACTGAGTCTCATTATGTAGTCCATGCTGGCCTGGAACTCATTATGTAGCTCAGGCTAGCAGTCCTCCTGCCTCAGCCTCCTGAGTGCTGGGATTATAGGTACATAATCCCTCCTGGCTGACATTGGTGTTTCTGTGTCAGAAAAGGTTGAATATTGGCCTTTTTCTGGGGTTCAGCTTTGTGACGTTGGCCAGTCACCCTCTCTGTCCCTCCTTCCCTCACCCGTGAGATGGGGATTATAGTAACGCCTACCCCATAGGGCTCAGGTGAGGACTCACATACCAAGTGCCTAGCATGGCCCGGTGCTGGCGTTCCTGGTTATTCCTATTCCCAAGGTTATAGGAAGGACGAAGACGTTAGGTCTGTGCCTGGGCCTTTGTCATGTGTGTGCCATCTACCTACAGTGCCACTGGGCAAGTCCCTGGTGGCCCTGGGCCAGAGAGAGGGGCCACTCAGACTGTCCCATCTGCTCCTAAGAAAGAGGTCTTTTCATGCTTTACCCAAGATGCTGCGTGCCCAGTCTCCTGGGCGTTCTCTCCTGCCTGTGCCCTCCCCACACCCACCTCCTCCCTTCCAGTCCCGCATGGTCCGGAACGAGACCCCCTACCTCATCTGGACCACTCGGCGGGATGTGCTGGACTGTCGCTTCCTTGGCAAGGACCAGATGATAAACCACTATGCCCGGGCTGGCTCCTTCACCACAAAGGTGGGCTCTCAGGAGTGGGCCCCCATGCGCACCCAGCCCTGGGATGCTGTCCCACCTCTGCCCTCCATGCCCACAAGGGAGTTCTTGGGAGAGCAAGGGCTCTGGGCCTCAGTGAGACGGAGTCACAGGCAGGGCTGGGGTCAGCTCAGACCCCGCGTGCCATCTGGGTCCTGAAGACAGAATGACGGAAGTGGGCTCCCGGTTCACACAGGCCCTGGGGCCCAGGCACACATGCAGGCCCTGACTGCGAGAGAAAGGGCCTTCCCTCCCGAGCAGGGCCCTTCTCCTCACAGCTCCTGATTTTGGGTTTTTTAGCAAGTGGCCTTGCCTTTCCCAGCTTTGGTTTTCTTATCTTTATTTATTTATTTGGCTTTTTTTTGGAGACAGGGTCTAGCTATGTGGTTCAGACTGGCCTTGAACTCACTGTGTAGCCCAGGCTGGCTGTGGTGTACCTCCTGTCTCAGGCTCCTGGTTGCTGGGATCAATGGTGTGCACCTCTAGGCCCACCTCAAGTTAGCTCGTTTCCCCGAGTCCCAAGGAGCCTGCCTTGTGGGGTGTGGTGAGGAAGCAGGGCTTTCCCATAGGGTCTGGGTACCATTGTCGTAAAGGCTGGGAAGGCTGGCTGGGGAAGCAGTCTTCACAGAAGTCGGCGGACAGAAGGAGGATGCAGGCGTGCAGAGAGATCTGAGCAGGCCAGGCCTCGCCGTGGCAGAGCCTCTGGGCCCGCGTAGTCTTCCTGTCCACCTGGACATGAGCTGTGTGCCCTGCCAACCTCCCCAGGTGGGTCTGTGCCTCAACCTCCGGAATCTGCCCTGGTTCGATGAGGCTGATGCCGACTCCTTCTTCCCTCGCTGCTACCGTCTGGGTGCTGAGGATGACAGAAAAGCCTTCATAGGTAAGGCGAGCCCTGACCCTGGACTGAGCCCTCAGGCTGCAGACAGGGCCTACCTGGCTCAGCTCCCCTCTGCCCAGCCCTTCTCCTTAGTACACATTCTTCAGTGAGCCTGTGGGCCAGGCCAACCTGGACCTCCAGAAAAGCGCAGACAGCTTAGCTCATATTTCAGAACAGGCTCTAGAAGTCATGTCTGGAACACAGGCTAGATTCCAGGCCTACCACAAGTTCTGTTACGTGGATTGGGTTCTGAAGGTGATCGGCTGTGGTTTCCTAAGACAGAATAGGTTCTGAGAGCAAACTATGTTCTAACTTTGGGTCAGAATTCGGAACCACAGATGCTGTGTTTATACTCAATACCCAGGGTGTATTCCAGACCTGAAACAGTGCAGGTCATGGTTGGGCTCTGACTAGACGAGGGGCAGCGGGTCTGGTGGTGTTCTGGGCCTGATTCTGAAACTGGGACAGGAGCCAGGTTTTAGAGACAGAGCAGGTGAAGTTAGGTCCTGGACCCAGAATGGGGCAGGTCACGATCGGGTTCCAGAAGCAGAACAGGCCTGGAGCCTAGGGGCTGAGCAGGGTATCCCCTGCCCCGGGAGCAGAGGACTTCTGGCTGACAGCTGCCCGCAACATTCTCAAGCTGGTGGTGAAGTCGGAGTGGAAGTCATCCTCTGTCCAGGCAGAAGACAAAGAGACCACAGGTAGGTGCTGTGCAGCCCCCTTGCCCACCCACATGCCCACCAGTCCGTCACACGGTGCCCGCTTGATGGGTACCCAGCACCCTTCCACCCCGGGTGCCCACCTCTCATCTACTGCCCACCCCCACGTCTCCACCCCTGCGTCCCCTCGCCTGCCGTCTCCACCCCTGCGTCCCCTCGCCTGCCGTCTCCTCTCGCTCCTTCCTTCGGCTCCAGCCTGTCCTCGTCCTCCCTACCACGGCTCACTCCTCCATCTTGCTGCCTTCCCCTGCCACGTCCCTCCCGTGCACACCCTGCCCTCCTGTCCTTTTGTTCCTGGGTCAGCCCTGCCCGTAGGTGCCTCGAGGGGCAGGAGGCGGTGCAGCCATGTTCCAGGTGCACAGAGGACTGAGGGACACGGGCCCTCAGCCAAGGCAGCACCCCACAGAGGAAAGACATCCCGCCTTTCCCAAAGGAGGCCTCGCATTGCTGTCTCCAGGCCTGGCATGCTGGGTGCAGGAAGGCTGTGTGTGGGAGGGGAGCGTGGCATGGGCCCCCATGTGGTGGACACTCGGCCCTTACCTTCCACGGTGGGGGGGGGGGTTGGGCAGGGGTTGGGCTGCAGGGGCCGAGGGCCCGTGACCGCAGGGTCTGGGCAGTTAGTGCTTCAGGTAGGGGGTTGTGACTGCGCGTGTAGTCAGCGCTTTGGGTTTAGGGTCCCTGGAGCGGGAGGGCTTGTAGTGCGTTGGAACTTAAGCAGCTGCCTGAGGTCTCCTGTATAATGAGGGTCAAGGGTCGCCTGGGCCAGAGGTGGTGCACCTCTGGCATGCTTGTTGTTGTTGTTGTTTTAAGACATAAGATGTTAATGTAGGATTGTTTCTTTGCAAAACCTCAGTATTTAGATTTAATTTCAGTGTTAGCACTCTGTGATACATAAGTGGCTTTTGGGTTCCAGTGTGAGTACTTGGCTGTGAAAGGTTCTCTGTCATTGTGTTAGTCCGAGGCTTCTAAGACAGGGCCTCAGCTGTGCCCAGAGGGCCTGCAGGTGTGTGCTGGGGCCCCAGGTGCAGTGGAGACCTGGGGACGTTTAGTGTAGAGCCTTAAGGGACTGACAGTCCTGCGCTGGCGGGGCTGAGGGTGAAGCACTCAGGTGGCAGGTGATTTGGGGCACAGCCGCAGGTGACTGGTGTGTTCAGGGAGAGGCCTCAGGTAAAGGGACATGTGATGCATTGCCTGTCCCAGTGTGGACCAGAAGCCCCTGCTTATCTCTGCAGGAGACAAGCCACCTAAGAAGCAGGAAAAGAAGCCAGTGGCGGTGTCCCCGGAGTTTGTGGATGACGCCCTGTGTGCCTGCGAGGAGCATCTCAGCAACCTGGCGCACCTGGACATTGACAAGGACGTGGCGGCGCCGCTGTACCTGAGCCCCGAGGGCTGGGCATTCTTCCTGCAGCGCTATTACCAGGTGGTCCAGTGAGTACTGCGGGGCGGGGCACAGGCAAGTGCCAGGGGCGGGCCCCCTCCCCAGGCCCACTCTTGTGTTACTCCTGCTTCTCTCGGGCTCAAGAACCCTCGAGGGCTTCCACCGCCTCCAAACCACTCTTCCCAGCTGTCAGCACAGCATAGCCCTAGACCTCACCTGAGCTGCGAAGTGGACTTGGAGTCCAGGCCTAGCCTCGCAACTTCTGAGCTTGGAGACCTTGAGAAGGTCACTCATCTTCTGAAATCTCTTCTCAAATGCAAATTACTGTTCACCCTGAAGGTGGGGTAAGAGGAAATACTTTGTAGGTATGTGCTCAGCACCAGCCCCGGCTCTCTTGTGAACTAGGAACACAGGCCACTTAGATTCACATTCTAGAGAGGCGGCTTCCAGATGCTTTACCAGACACGAATTCCTCAGGAAATAAACAGGAAAAGAGGGCCTCCGTCACGAGTCAGGTTTGGACCACACTGGGTTAAATAGGGTTGATCCCACAGACTTCGATCTTGGGGCCCTGCAGAGGAGCGCTGAGCTCCGCGTGTGTGAGGGATGGGATGGGCCACAGCGGGGCTGCGGCGCTGGTGTACTAGGCGTTACGCTGTAAATGAACCTTGAATGAATGGAGGCCGGGGTCTTAGCAGAGAATTGAGCTGTCGTTTCCAAGTGTCAGAAAATGATTCTGTGGTTTTCCTGGACCTGAGGATTGAGGATTGAACCCAGAGCCCTCACACAGAGCTACATCTTGGGTTTTTTTTTTGGTGATACCAGAGATTGAACTCGGGACCTTGTACTTGCCAGGCAGTTGGCAGTGCCACTGCGCTACATCCTCAGCTCCTTTTAGATTGCATTTTGACATAAGGTCTGGCTAAGTTGTCATTTGCCCTCACAGGGCTTAAATCTGTGATCCTCCTCACCAGCCTCCCAAAGCGTAACGCACATGAGTCCTTTTCGTTCAGTGTACGGCAGGATCTTAGACACTATCAGAAACTCCTGAAAATCAGAATGTGTCTGGTCCTGCCTCACACAAGAGAGATGCTCACTCCTCAGTGATCGTTAAAGTGGTTAGCATTCATTCATTCATTTAATATTTACCTCTGGAATTCTCAGCTTTTAATTTTACTTGTGTAGTTATTTTGTGGTGCCAGAGATTGAGCCTAGACCTAGTACTTGCTAGGCAAACACTACCATCAAGCCATGCTGCCAACCCCAGTTTCTCAGCCTTTTAAAGCAAGTTCATGCCAGGCATGGTGGCACGTGCCTGTAAGCCAGCGCTCACGAGGCTGAGGCAGGGGCCAAGCTGTAAGTTTGAGGCCAGTCTAGGCTACGAAGTGCTCTGTGCTTCATGTTCTAAAGCAGCTGGTAATCTCAGTTTAAGAAAGGTGACGGGAGCCCGGAGTGGTGGTTCAGTCTGTAATTCGAGTACTCTGGAAGGCGGCTGTGCTCCCCACTATACAACCAACACCCACAGTTCCAGTACTTTGGAAAGGTTGAGACAGGAAGATCACAAGTTCTAGCCCCGTCAGGGTAACTGCTGACTTACCAAGCCCTCTTGTCTCAGAACAAACCAAAACAAAAGTCCATGCTTCACTGATTTGGCTTTTATAAAGGTGTATCGTTCAGAAAAACTTGTTTTTATTTTTTATAATTTGCTGAATATAAAATCAGATTGAACATACTTTCTCAAATTCCTTTGCTTGTGACACAGAAAGGGTGAGGGTGTGTCTGATTTAGATGTGGGAGTCCCTGGGCCGCCTGCGGTGCCTCCGCCTGGCTGTGCCTGCCCCCGGCTCTGCCCCCAGGACGAGCCGGAACACCCTGAGATGCCAAGACAGGTTTGTACCTGACAGAAGGTCTGAGTGAGCAGCCATCTGGGCTGCTGTGCGGAGCATGGTCCTGCGCTGCCCAAGAAGTCCTGTCCACCTGGACGGCCCGGTGGCCAGGGATGTACCACATACTCCCTGACAGACTGCAGAGAAGGGCAGATGTATATTTTGAAATGAGAAGACAGCAGAGAATGACAGCTGGGGAGAGGTTCCTGCTCTGGCTGAAAACATTGAGAACATAGATCAGGGGCAAGGTGCATGCTTAGCATCCCAGAGGCTCTGGACTCAGTAGCCAGCCCGAGACAGACAGACACACACACACAGTGCCAGCTGAGGGATCAGTGGGAGGTGAGTGACAGGAAGAGAAAGGCAGCAGGGGAGGTGTGAAACTAGCGTGCTTGAGTGGCGTTTGCTAAGAGAGCCTGCCTGCCAGCCCAAGGCGGGGCCGGAGCAGAAGAACGAACCCGCAAAGCGCCTCCTGATGAACAGTGAGGCATTTAAGTCGAGGCAGTCACGAAGCTCAGCAGCTGGATGAGGGATACTTCGCCAGGGAGCTGTTGAGGGTACTACAGGCAATGTGTGGAGAACCCCCGCTTGGTCCCTGGCACCTCTGGTGCCCCATCAGCAGCTGGTGTGGTGCTGCTCGGCAAGGAAGTAGGTGGCAGAGGCGGAAGCTGAGTGGAGAGCAGCTGGCGAAGGACGGGCTTTCTCCACCTTTCCTGCTCTTGGTGGGGCCCAGTCAGGGCAGAGCTGGGGGCTCGTGGGTGAGGTTGGTGTGGGAGAGCTCTGTCTGAGTCCAGGGGGAGCACAGCACAGGCTGGCAGGACAGTGGCCGGGGGCCCTGACCTCGCGCCTGCCCGTACCCCGCTGTCTCCCCACAGCGAGGGTGCTGAACTCAAGCACCTGGACAGTCAGATCCCGCGCTGCGAGGACCTCCTGCAGCAGCTGCAGGCCGTGTTACCCCAGATGGACATGGAAGGGGATCGCAACATCTGGATCGTCAAGCCAGGAGCCAAGTCCCGTGGACGAGGTGGGGGTCAGGCCCTGCTCCCCCCACCAGCGCCATGACTTGTGTCCCCGCTAGAGGCCAAGGAGGGCAGTGCAGGTGCCCAGACCTCCTGGGTTGAAATCCCAGCTCTGTTTTAATGTTGTTCCTGACCTTGAGCAAGTTACCTCCCCACTCCGGGCCTCGGTTTCTTGGTCTGTAATATGGGAATGATAATGCTGTGAGAGTAAAGTGCAGCGGTGTGCCTGAGGTGGTTGGGTCGATTCAAGGCCCGGCCCTCCCCCGCACACCAGCTCTGGGATGGCAGTGCCAGCGCCGGCTCTCCTGCCCTCGGAGCTCAGGTCCCACTCACCTCGGTGTGGTGACCCCGGGCTCTCAGATGTCCCCAGCATGTCCTGGCGGGTTCAGCACAGTGGCTAAGGACATGGACGTAGGAGCTACACCGAGTTCCGGCTCCGCCCATCCTCCACTCTTTTCTCCTCTTTTGGGCGCCTTGCTGTGGAGGAAGCGGAGCTCCTGGGGACAGGAGCTTAAGTGCCCAAGGCATTCGGAAAGCCCTCGGGGCCCAGGCCGCAGCCTGGAAGCTGCTGGGTCCTGGTTCTCCTGACTCCCTGTGTGGTGTGCCGCAGCTTGAGCAGCCTTGGGTGGCACAGGAGCCTGGCAGCAGTTTCCCCAAAGCAGGAAACAGCTGGGCTGCAGGGCCCTCTAGTTGCTTCCCAGATAGACTCCTGCCCGGAAGCTGTTGCAGCTCCAGACACTGCACACTCCTCTTGGGGATGGACTGTCACATCAGAACCAGAGCTAGAGTCGGGCATTGGTGGTACACACCTGTAACCTCAGCGCTGAGAGGCTGAGGCAGGAGCGTCACAAGCTCAAGGCTAGCCTGAGCTGCATACCAAGACTGTGTCTCAGACACTCTTAACAAGAAACCCAAAAACAGCAAACAAGGTAAATAGCATTGGGTCATTTGCTTTTTCTACCTTGTGTTGATTTTTTTTTTTTCCAATTTGGAAAATATGTGGTTATTATATAAAAAAAGATACAAGATCCTGGTACCAAAAAAACCCAACTATCCTGGTCTCACTGACAGATAACTGCTATTAGCCCCTGGCTGTGTTTCTTTTCTTTCCTTTTTTGGTGCTTTTCTTTGAGACAGGATCTCATTTTGTAGTCCAGAAGAGCCTTTAGCGATCCTCCTGTCAGCCTTCCTGGTGATAGAAGTTCAGGCATGTGCTCCCGTGCCCGATTTGCTGGGTGTCTTTCTGCATTTTTTCCTGTACTTTTGGGGTGTGTACGTGTGTTGTGTTTTATTTTAAATACTGCTGTGCTGTAGCCATATTTTTCACTTATATTTCGGTATCAGTTAATATAAATTCATTTCACTTTTGTACTTTTTTCCGAGACGCAGTGTCCGTGTTTAGCGTTTGCCCAGGCTGGCTTTGCCTCTCTGCTCTCAGCCCCCACCCCCACCCCATGACTAAAATTACAAGCATTCTCCGCCACACCTTCTTCAGATGCCACTCCTTTCTTCTTCACATGGACCTTATAAATCACTTCAGTATATCAGATTTTCTTTTCAATTTAAAAGGTTGTTATTGTTGTTGTTTTTGAGACAGAATCTCACTGTGTAATTCACACTGGCCTTGAACTCACTATTTAGCTGAGGCTGGTCTTGAACGCCTAGTTATCATCCTGCCTTAGCAGTCCTGGTGCTGGGATTACAGACATGCACTATCATGCCCAACACTTATTTATTTATTTGACTTTATTAATTTTAAGTGTTACTTTATATTAATATAAATAAATATATACATGTAAATATATCGATATATTATAATATATAATATAAATATGAGTGTATAAATTATTATATTAATGTTCATGATTAATTAATTTTGCTCTTTTTTGAGATAAGGTCTCACTTTTATAGTTCAGGCTGGCCCTGAGCTCACTGTGTAGCCCAGGCTGGCCTTGAACTCACAGCAGTCCTCCTGCCTCTGTCCCCTGAGTGCTGGGATTATAGGCGTGAGCCACCATGCCCAGCATTGTGGTGTGTGGTTACTGGTGATTGAACTTGGGACATCACCTTTGCAAGGCAGATGCCAGAATCACTGAGCTAATTCCCTGGCCCATAAAGTTATTTTTTTATGGGCACTTAATTTGATTTATTTTCAAGTTTTTGAGACTGCCTCACTGTGTTGTCCACGCCGGCCTCAGACTCCTAAATTGAAGGATCCTCGTGCCTCGGCTTCCCACGTAGCTGGGACCAGTATGTGCCATCGTGCCTGCCTATTGGGAAGGCTTTCAGACGTATACAGAGGGACAGAATAACACAGTGAATCCCGTTGTTGCACTGAGGTCTAACATTGTGCCTCTATGTATGTATGTATTTATTTATTTATGAGACAAAGTCTTGCTTTGTAGTTCAGGCTGGCCCTGAGTTCGCATGTGAGCCTCGAACTCACAGCAGTCCTCCTGCCTCTGCCTCCTGAATGCTGGGCTTATAGGTGTGAGCCAGCATGCCTGGCAGTGTGGTGTGTGGTTCTGATTGCTGGTGGGTGGGAGTCACCACACCTGACATTGTTGTATATGGTCACCCGGGATCCTACCAGGGACCTTGCACTTGCAAGGCAGGCGCTGGAACAACTGAGCCGAATTCCAGGCCTTTTTAAAAACCTGACTGAAGCACGTGTGCCTCGAGGTCTGTTAATAGCTGGTGCACATGAGTGTGCAGCTACATAGCATGCGCATGAATAGCCTTGTGTAGACAGCTCCCAAGCGTCCCCTGCAGGCCAGAGCTCGCCTGCCCCACTCTATTTCAGCACTTGCGGCTGGCCTGTCCCGAGGCCTGTGCAACGCCGGCCCTGGGCTCCGGGCAGTGCGCAGAGCACGACGCCGCCTTGCTGTCTCAGTTCTGCTCAGCAGCTGTGCGGGTTGGGTGTGGGGGCCCTGTATGCAGCGGCACTGACACCACCTTCGCCCGCAGACATCTACTGACTGCTTTTGTTGACTGCTATTTCGAGTGACACCAAGATCAACATTCTGTGCACGCAGGTTTTGGGCCTTTCCGCTTATTTTCTTAGGATAAATTCCTGGAAATGACTCGTACGTCAGCGTGGACAGCCGTTTGTGTGTGTGTATGACTCAAACCGGCCTCACGCACCCAAGCATGTGAGCTGCAGCCTACTCCTGGGACGGACATACTGCTCTCTTACACAAAGTAGTGCTGTTTGCTAGGCATGGTAGCCCACACTTGTGACCCTGAGGACTCACAAGTCTGAGGCCAGCTTGGGCGACCTAGTGAAACCCTATTTTAAAATAAAAACTAGAGGGGCTGGGGATTTAGCTCAGTGTTTCTGGCACCTGTCTTGCAAGCGCAAGGACCCGGGTTCGATTCCCCGGTAACCACATAACAATACTGGGTGTGGAGACCCACACCCAGCAGCAACCAGTACCACATACCACAGTGCCGGGCGTGGTGGCTCACGCCTGTCATCCCAGCACTCGGGAGGCAGAGGCAGGAGGATTGCTGGGATGTGAGTTTGAGGCTGGGCCAGGGCCAGACCCTGTCTCAAAAATAAAATAGAAACTAGAAAGGGCCAAGGGTGTGACTCACTGTGAAGGCCAGGCTGTGGGTTCAGTCTCTAGTACGGCAACCGCAAAATTCCAAGCCAAAAATAAATGAAGGTATTGTGTTGGGGGCATCTTGGTGACCAGTCTGGCCCTGAGGAGCAGGTCTGGTACGGGCAGTTCTCGGTGCCATCGGCAGCTGTCAGGCTGATGGCTGGGGTAGTGAAGGGGTGTAGTGGATTTGTGAATGTCGCTGATCTTGGTAACATGACTCCAATTTTATGAGTGTTAAAATTATGCCTTCAACTGGGTGTGGTGGTGCTCACAGTAATCCCAGCACTTGGGAAGCTGAGGCAGGAGCATCAGCATTAGCTCCAACCTTCCTTGGGCTATGTAGTAAGGCTCTGTCTCAAAAAATGATAAAGTAAAATTATACCCTAGAGGTATAAGATGCTTAACTTCACCCACTGAAAAGAGAAAGCAGTGAGTCAAGCACCACAAACAAATACACCAGAGTACATAATGGGTTAAGGGGTATAGTTTAGTAGTAGTTAAGTTCAGTGTTTAGCAGGTATAAGACCCTGTATTTGATCCTTAGCACCAAAAAATGAAAGGTCATGGTGGCATGTGTCTGTAGTCTCAGGCTCTGTGGGAGGCTGAGACAGGAGAATCTCTTGAATCTGTACATTCAAAACCAGCCTGGGCATCATAGGGAAACCTGTCCATAAATAAATAAGAAGATGTTTTCTAGTCGGGCAAACGGCCTGGGTCAGCAGTGCACCGTGCGGGTGCTGTCCAGCAGACACACAGTCTCTTGTGAGTGCTGGAGTTGGGGGCAGCCTTTGGCGGTGTAAGATGGAACCATGGCTGGCCTTGGCCCAGGCCGGGCTGCGGCTGGAGTGCCTCACACAGGAGATGCACGTGGGCACGAGCTGGCGTTCACTGGACAGCGGCTGCTCAGAGCGCAGTCCAAGTCCTCGACCTGCTCTAATCCATGTCATTTGGAGAAACAGGCACGCGTTGCTCCCAGGCTCCCTGGAGAGACCCCGCCGGGCTGGGATGCTCCCAGCGGCCCTCAGAGAGCAGCTGTGCTGTCTGGCTTGGCTGGTTTGCTTTGGTGTGCTCTGTGTCCTTCTGTATGATATTTTTGGTTTACAATTTTTAAATCATTTTTTAATTGTTAGAGGAACATAGTGTATCAACATACCTGCAAAAAGGCCAGTACTACTTACATTTTTGTATAAGCATATATTCTTTTTTAATCAAACAAATAATGAACTAGAAAAATATGAAAAGGCTAAATAACCTCTCAGCTGCCAGATGGGAAGCTGGGCTCCTGCCCACGTGCTGGCCTGGCGCTCGGCGGCAGAGAGTGTGACCCTGCCCCATCTGACCATCCTCTCTGTGTAGGCATCGTGTGCATGGACCACCTGGAAGGGATACTGAAGCTGGTGGACTGCAACCCTGTGGCGGTGAAGGATGGCAAGTGGGTCGTGCAGAAGTACGTCGAGCGGCCCCTGCTCATCTTCGGCACCAAGTTTGACCTGAGACAGTGGTTCCTGGTGACTGACTGGAACCCGCTGACCGTGTGGTTCTACCGAGACAGCTACATCCGCTTCTCCACCCAGCTCTTCTCCCTGAAGAACCTGGACAAGTGAGCCTCGGGTCTGGGTGGGAGCTGCGAGGCCCCTGGCAAGGGACGGCAGGTTCGAGACCGACCTGGCCAGCTGAGCAAGGCTCTGTCCCAAAGGGGTAGAGCCACGCTGCAGTGTGGCCCAGTGGTGCGGTTCTCACCGAGCCTGCTGGGCCCTGGGGTCAGGCTCAGCGCTGCCGCAACAAGAAAATACAGAGGAATTGTAGCCCTGTAGTCAGTTGCGGTGGGGCACACCGGTAATCCCAGCTCTCCAGGAGGCTGAGGCAGCTGATCAGCTCAGCAAGACCCCGTCGCAGTATTTAAAGAAGTAAAGGGCCAGGAATTTAACGCAGTGGTTCTGGCATCTGCCTGGCAAGCGCAAGATCCTCAGTGGACCCCCATACTACAACGATGGACATGGTGGCTCACGCCTGTAATCCCAGACTCAGGAGGCAGAGGCTGTGAGTTCGAGTCTAGCCTGGACTACATAATGAGCTCAGGGCTAGCCTGAACTACACAGCAAGACCCTGTCTCGACAAAACTAAAAAGAAAAAGAAAAACTTACACATGCACTGAGGATTGAGCTCAGTGCAGAGGCCTTGGGTTCATTCCACATACTAAACAAGCTAGCTCTTGGTTACAGAGTGGTTTGTATGTCCTGGGCACCAAGTAAGCTGAGTGTGTCCTGGTCACTTTTCATTAAAAGCCCGGTGGCGTGCCCACCCCGCACTGTGCGGATGGAGTTGCACACAGGTGAGACGGGATGCATGTCCCACAGCAGGCAGGAGTGACGATGGCTGGCAGCCACAGGCCACACTCACATACGCCTCCTCGCCCCTGAACCACTGCAGGGCCCGGAGCGAGGCCCGAAGCATCTGCACTCTGGCCTCTGGTTAGAACTCTCAGTGTGGGCCTAAGAGAGAAGCCTGTGGCCCAGGAGGCATGTGGAGGGCCAGGGCTCAGCCCTCCGTCCCCGGCATCACCGCAGCGGGGAGTGGCACCGAAGGCGCTGACCCACTCTCTCTCTACCCAGCTCTGTACACCTGTGCAACAACTCCATCCAGAAGCACCTGGAGAACTCGTGCCACCGGCATCCGATGTTGCCCCCTGACAACATGTGGTCCAGCCAGAGGTTCCAGATGCACCTGCGGGAGCTGGGGGCCCCAGACGCGTGGTCAACCATCATGGTGCCAGGCATGAAGGCTGCCGTGATCCACGCACTGCAGACCTCGCAGGACACCGTCCAGGACCGCAAGGCCAGCTTCGAGCTCTATGGTGCTGACTTTGTCTTTGGTGAGGACTTTCATCCCTGGCTGATTGAGATCAATGCTAGCCCTACCATGGCACCTTCCACACCTGTCACTGCGAAGCTCTGCGCCGGGGTTCAGGCTGACACCCTGCGTGTGGTCATTGACCGCCGGCTGGATCGCAACTGTGACACAGGCGCCTTCGAGCTCATCTATAAGCAGGTGAGGTGAGCCAGGCGGGACCCTGGGAGTGAGTCCTAAGCCTGCAGCTTCCTGGGGTGCACAGGACTCTGTGGGCCAGTATCTGAGCATAAGGGGTCCCTCCTTCCACTCGGCTCCTCATCAGGGAGGCAGAGATCACATCTTTCTCCTACACGGATCATGTACCTAGAGAAGCTTAAATTCAGGAGCTTCTTGGGTTCAAATCCCTGTGCAGTAACTACAAGGTGAGTGACTTTGGACGAGTTGCCAACATCGAAGTGGTCTCAAAGTTTCCTTATCTTTAAAGAGTACAAATAGAACCTAATTTATAGGATTATGAGAATTAAATGAGTTGATGTGAATAAAATACTTTAGAGAGATGCCTACACAATACATGCTACACAAGTTTAGCTATTGTTACACCTAATAAGATTGTCTGGTATTTTGTGTTAAATGGTGTTGCTTGTAAAGTACCTGACTTTTTAGTAAGTCAACTAGTGGAAAGTATTATTATTATTAACTTGTCTTGTTCCAGAAAGAGATTTGAATCTACTTACAGAATTTTTAAAAATCAGTCTGAAAAGCAGGTACATACCTGTAATCCCAGCTATTAGGCTGAGGCAGGAGGGTCACAAGCTGGAGGCCAGGTGCGGGTACTTAGTAAGGGTGCGTATCAAGATAGAAAAGGCTGGAGATACAGCTCAGTGGTAGGTCTAACAGGCTGGACCCTGGGTTCTGTCCTTTGTATTGGGAAAAGAAAAAATAAGGAGTAGTGATGGCCAGGCCATAGGGTGTGGTGCTGCTGCGGTACAGTGGTCCCCAGGACACAGAACACTGTCTCAGTGTGGGGATGTCAGGAGCCCTGCCTGGAGCCTGTGCCGTGTCCACTTGGAGGACTGTAGTCCCCTGAATGCCCTTCCCTGCCGATTTTCTAGGCCGGTGTCGGCAGGGTTCCCACCTGCACTGGCACATTTGTCTCTTTCATCTTCTGATCTGGGACGGCTCCACTGTTCTTCCCCTCCTCCCGATCTCTGCAGACATCCAGCTGGTTGTTTTGTAGAACTGTCCCACATTCTGGTTTATCTGATTGTTTCTTATGGTGGTATTTAACTTGATCTCCTGTTATCAGGATGTCCCATAAAGTAGAAGGTGGGTCAGGCTGTTTGATGAAGTTCAGGTTAAACATTTGTGGTAGAAACACTAGAGGTGACATCACATGGCACAGGACCATCAGAGTGTCTCACCGATCATGGTAGTGCATTTGACTGAGGGTTAAGATGGCTGCCGCCCCAGCATGGACGCACACGTGTAATCCCAGCACATGGGAGGCTGAGGCTGGTGGAAGAATCACCGTTGAGTTTAGGCCCATCTAAACTGCGTAGTGAGACCCTACCCTGTCTCTGAACAAACAACACACACCAAATGTGTGTGTGTGTGTGTGTGTGTGTGTGTGTGTGTGTACACACGTATACACACACACACAGAATTATACATATAGCCACTACATCTGTACCTCTGTAGAGGCTCCCAGCTCTCCCCACCAGCAGCCCTGTCGTCTCTTCTCCTTTGCAGCGTTACCTTGTCTCATAGTCCCTTCTCTGTTGCAAGTAACATAATACCACAAACTGGGTACGTGTGATAAAGAGCTTCTTTCTGGCTCTCACTTCTGGAGGTGCGAAATCAATGGGCCACAGCTGCTCTGCCTTCGCACTGGACTGTCCTGAGGTGACCCCGGACGTCACCTGTCAGATGACAGGAGGGCAGGGACAGCTCAGAAAGGGAGGGAGGCCCAGGGAGACTCACAGGTCTGCATGTCTCCCTCAGGGCCGCCAGGACTGGACCCGGGACTCCCTTATCCCGAGCTCTGTCTGATCTGAGTCTCCTCCCCGCACCATGGTTGGGCTGGGTCCGCCCCCCTCCACCGGGTTAGAAACCAGTTCACAACACACGGAACCTTGGGAGATGCTCAACCCACTCTGAACAACTTACACATTTTCTTGTCATGCTTTCCACATAATTGTTTTGATTTCCACTGTTATTTTTATCTATCTATTTTTACTTATTTCTTTGTTTGAGACAGTCTCTTGTCAGTTCCGGGTGGCCGTGAACTCCATCTTAATGCTGGGATCACAGGCATGAGCCACCACTCCCAGCTTCCTGCCTATTTTATTAGAGTAGGAAAGTGCTCCCAGCTACTGAGCAGGCTGAGACAGGAGGTTGGCGAATTTGAGGTCAGCCTGTGCACTTCAGCATGAACCTGCCTTGAAAAAAGAAAGAAAAGTCGAGCACAGTGATGCACAGTTGTATCCCTAGTACTCTAGGAGGCTGAGGCAGGAGGATCAAAAGCTCGAGCCATCCTGGGCAGTTTAGAGAATTAGTGAGCCTCTGCCTCCAATTTTTAAAAAGTTTTTTTTCTAATAAGACTAAATTTATTCAATATCTTAATAAAAATTTTAATTATAAGTATCCAACAGTATAAAAAGTGCAACAGATTTGTAGATTTCTAATCTTTTAATACAGACTGCATGACTACATATAGTACATCCCATAGGCAGAGAGGTGGAAGGGGGAAAGAAGACTGTGGCTGAGGGTTAATAAAAAATAAACACAGAGGGGCCGGGGAGTTAGCTCAGTGGTTCCGGCGCCTGTCTTGCAGGCGCAAGGGCCTGGGTTCGATTCCCCGGTAACCACATAACAATACTGGGTGTGGAGACCCACACCCAGCAGCAACCAGTACCACATACCACAGTGCCAGGCGTGGTGGCTCACGCCTGTAATCCCAGCACTGGGGAGGCAGAGGCAGGAGGATTGTGATGTGAGTTTGAGGCTGAGCTCAGGGCCAGCCTGAACCACAAAGCGAGACCCTGTCTCAAAAAACCTAAAAAAAAATAAATAAACACAGAAATTAAGATGTTGTGACAGTATATTCTACCACTAGTCCTGCAGCCCACCATGTACAAAAATGGAAGCTACTTCCGAACAGCTCAGGACGGTGTGGTGGCCAGACTGTTGCCATGACTCGGAGGCTGTGAGAGTGCCACCACCAAGCTCTGCTTCCAGTTTTATTATTTTATTTATTGGTATCTGCTTGCAATTTTAATATTTTATATTTTATTTTATTATTTTATATTTTTTGAAGCATGATCTTCCTTTGTAGTTCAGGCTGGCCCTGAGCTCACTATGTAGCCCAGGCAAGCCTCAAACTCCACAGTCCTGCCTCTGCCTCCCAGTGCTGGGATTACAGGTGTGAGCCGCCCCCCAACACTGTGGTATGTGGTTCTGATTGCTGGTGGGCGTGAGCCACCACACACGGCATTGCTGTATGTGGTTACCAGGGATCAAACCCAGGACCTTGCACTTGCAAGGCAGGCGCTGGAACCACTGAGCTAAATCCCTGGCCTCTGCCTCCAATTTTAAAAGTATGAGGGGAGAGCTAGATAGGAAAGACACTGGCTGTGTTCGCTCCCAGTGCCACCCTAAAACAAAAAAAGTAAACTTCTGATTCTTCTGTCTGTCTCACACTTGTTAAATGAGGCTTGGTTCTCCTCCAGCTGTGGCTGCCCGGGGCTCTGCTGGCTGCGTTAGCGAGCACCCAGCGGCACTGGTGTCCGGCGTGTGTTGGAGTGGTGGCTCCCTCTGAGGTGGGTGAGGCTCCAGGTGTCCCCTCAGCCTCTCTCAGCGCCCCCAGCTTCAAGGCTGCTCTCCTTAAGGCTGCTCTTTTCTGCCCCACGTGACTTGGGCCCCTCACTGTGTGGGTATGGCCTCAGCTCCTCCTGCAGAGTCGTGGGGCACAGCTGGGGCCGCTGACCCTCGGGGTGGGGCACGTTCCAGCAGAGCAGGGCACGCACACGCACGGTGAGGACAGCCTTGAGCTCTCGCCGTCGGGCTTCCTGATTCTGAACAGGGCCTCACCCACCCCAGGGATTCTGCCCGCCGCTGCCCAGCTCCTCTCTTGAGTGGGGTGTGTCTCTTTCTCCCCATAGCCTGCGGTGGAAGTGCCCCAGTACGTGGGCATCCGGCTCCTGGTGGAAGGCTCCACTATCAAGAAGCCCTTGGCCCTGTATCACCGACGGATGGGGGTCCGCCCCGCACTTCCGTGTCTGCTGGCCCAGCAAGGCTCTGGGGAAGGCAAGGACTTGGGGATCCCCACCCACAGGTCAGCTTCTAGGAAAGGTGGTGGGCCAGGAGCTGGGGCATATGGAAAAGCCAACCTCCACTGCCACTACCTCAGTCCCCCTGAAAGGGGAAGAGAGGCGGAACAAAGCGCCACAGCCCTGAGCAGGCCAGACCACCTTTGCATCCGAAGAGACCCGTCATCCCCACACGCCCGGGCAGGGGCCTGGGTGATTTCTTCTGCGCTGCAAGCCTCTCCTAGCCACAGGGGTGTGCCCTCCTACCACGCCGTGCCCCCCAGGTCAGAGCTCCCCAGGCTTTCTCGTTAAATATGCAGCCCTCCGAGTACTGTATCTTCAGGCCAGTCACCTACCACGGGGGCATTCCTAGCAAGGCGCCCCCCGGGCTTTGCAGAATTCTGCCTCTGCCTCCAGGGAGAGCAGCCTAGGGCAGCAGGGAAAGTACTCGGCAGCACTGAACAGTGGACACCCTGCCCAGCTCCTCTGTCCTCACAGCCTGGTGAGGGGTGCCGCTGTCCCCTTCTCCAGCTCAGGCAGCAGCAAGTATAAGGAAGCTGCCCGAGGTTGTACCGCTCAGAAGGGGCAGAGCCGAGATGCAGACCCAGGTCTGTTGGACCCCAAGCCTTGTGGCCGGCCCCTCACTGCCCTGTGGCTCTGCGGGGCAGCCGGTGAGCTGGGCCCTCCCCAGCCCTCACAGCACTGCTTACTCCCACAGCCCTGCCCCTCTCCCCCAGCCTGCAGGCCCGGGCGGGGCTGCCAGGATCCCCCGAGCTCCGAGTCCGTGGGCGGGGCCTCAGACAGCGCGGCACCCTGGTGGGCTCCAAAGCCCTGCCCTCTGCAGGCAAGGCCTTGATGACTCTGCCCATGGCCAAGGTTTA
Organism: Petromus typicus; assembly: GCA_004026965.1. NCBI lineage: Eukaryota > Metazoa > Chordata > Mammalia > Rodentia > Petromuridae > Petromus > Petromus typicus. The sequence goes on from PVIR01017258.1 coordinate 34,185, forward strand.
CATTTGCCTCTCACCCAACCCCGATCTCAAGCTGGCACCCAGCATCCAGAAGCCAAAAAAGGTGGGCCTTGAACTTCAGTGCACCCTAGAGGGCAGCCCTGGACCCCGGGGTTGGGGATGGAGGACCTAGGTAGAGGGTAGGTCCTACAACCCCTTCCCCAGGCAGATCCCTGATCCTCTCTTTTCTCACTCCAACCGAGGCCGATGTTCCCCAGTGCCCTCAAGGCCCCCGTCTCAGAAGTGCCTTGGGCCCTGTGATCTTTGAAGCTGCAGCTATTCCGTGCACCCCTAGGAAGGTCAAAGCCAAGGGCAAGTTGAAGGCCAGACCTCGACCCAAACCCAAGGCCGAGGCATACTCTATAAAGAAGCTGAGCCTCCCGCAATCCCTGCCCCTCGATTGTGGGTCCCGGAGCCGTGGCGCCAAGGAGGTGACACGGCTGGAGAAACCCCGGCTCTGACCCCTGCGGCCTGGACCCAGTGTCAAATAAAAAGCAGCACATGGGGTGTTCGGGGTTGTCTTCCCTGCTCCCCCAAGGCCCAGCCCCGCCAGCAGAGGTGGAGTGTGGGACTTCCGGAGCGCGGAGACGCCGAGTCTGGAAACGGAGCAGGGCTTGAGCTGTGTGTTGGGGAAAGGAATGGAAGGCAGGGGCCGTCTGCTGGCCACGAGGAGCCTGTCCCAGAAGACAAGCTGGCCCTCAGGACAACAGGAACGGGGGGCTCAGCCCTGCTCCAAAGGACGGGGGTCCGCCCTTCCTCTGCAGGAAGTCAGTCACCTGAAGATGAATTTCCAAGCCACACCCTTGTTCAAAGTCCCATGTCTCCTGGTGGTAGTGGGTTGGATGTGCTCTCTAAAGATGTCTGAAGTGTGACCGCCTGTGTGGGAGGTGTACGGGTAGAATACCCTGATGACATGAGGGCGTATAGGGTTATTGGGCATCCATGGTGGGTTCCGTCCTGTAATCCCAGTGCTCGGGAAGCTGAGGCAGGAGGATTTCAAAGTTGAGTTCAAGGCCGGGGGTTTAGTTCAGTGGTTCCAGTACCACATACTGGAACCCAGTGTGTGGGCATACCAACCCCCCAACGCTGGGCATGGTGGCTCACACCCGTGATCCCAGACTTCAGGAGGCAGAGGCCGGGGAGTTGCCGTGAGTTCGGGGCTCGCCTGGACTACAAAGCAAGACCTTGTCTCAAAAAACTCAGAATACGAATTTGAG
>PVIR01017259.1:0-35243 GCA_004026965.1 Petromus typicus
AAAAAAAAAAAAAAAAAACCAAACCCTCAGCCATCTTTTGCTGCTGTTGCAAACACCCTGCCCCTCATCGGAAGAAGTGAGGCAAGGAAATGGACACCTTGGTGCTTCCGGGAACAGTCCTTCCTTCTGTGGATTCGTGGCACGTAAGCTCTCTGGGCACAAAGACTGAACCGCTACCGAGTGGGTGTCTGTTCTCTCGCCTCGGGGCCTTCACCACCCAGGCCTGCTGGCCCCTGAACAGCGACTGTGTGCCGTCTTAGTGTGCCCGGGGAGCCTTCGTGGCATGAGATACAGCTGTTCCCGTGGAGAAGTGTTTGTTTCTCTGGGACGGAGCGGTGAGAGCAGGTGCGGAAGGTGACATTTACCCTCCTTGGTGCTGAGCGTTGATCCCGAATGACAGACATCCGAAGTTGGCTATCTGTTCTGACACCTCTACAGTCATTTCTTCAGTGTAAGGTCAACTACCTACCTCCAGGTTTATTAGGAGGCCGGAGGGGAAGAGCAGGAGATGTATGAAAAGGACCAAGCTCTGGTCTTGGAGCGAGTCGCTTTCTTTTTGGAGCCTCAGGTCTCTGGTTTGATAAAGGAGGGAAGTGGGTTAGACCAGTGGTTCCTAAAGGCTGTTTGTTGGGAAGGTGCCACTGACAATAGGATTCGCCTGGGAACTGGTTGACATGACAGGTACTAGGCTCCCTGCCTTAGAAAACCCACTTTAGTAGATCTGGGCCAGAGTCAGGGAAGAATGGGGTGACACTGGGTCCCGCTGGAGTCAGTGGTGAGTGTCCTGATTATATACTTGGATTTAATGCACCACATCTTGCAGAAAGTAATTCTGAGTTTATGTGCTTGGTTGACTGAAACTAGTGTTCTACATGACCTCTGTTAAATTGAGAAGACAGCATTTCTCTGGCTAAGAAGACAGCAATGTTGAGATTTATCACATCAAATTGCAAATACCCACTGAGCCCGGCAAGTGCCAGCAGGGCCCAGCAGATCTGTTTGGCCCCTAGATATTGAGAAAACATTTGTGAAAGCAGCATCAGGGTTTGATAAATCATACGATGAGTGTTCTCTGTAGCTTGGATATCCTGGAGAAGTCTACCCTGATTTCCTGGTGGCTGAGGGAGGGCCAGGAACAGGGGTAAACTGCCAGTGTCCTGGGAGACCTATCCATACAGTCATCAGGAAGAACTGATGAGCGAAAGTCATGACCGACAAGGATCTTCGATCAGAGCGTTCCTGGGAGTGAAATAGATGAGCAGTTTATTAAATATTATTGAGTTGTACCGCACAGAAACATCTGTGTCTGTGGTCAGAGCCTAACTCGATCATTTTCATTACAGAATATCTTCATTTCTCTGCTGATTTCCAGATCTAAGATAGTTCCAAAACCTGAATCCTGATGGAACAGGAAGCCCGGTTCCCTAAGGTAAGACCTTACAGCCCTACCATCAGCACATTCTGGGATCTGTCTCCCAGGAAGAGGAAAGGGAAAAGCCAAACCTTTTAGGAATTACTAGATGTTGGCTTTGAATCAATGCTAATATTTCAGAACTAAGAGAACATGTTCAAAGCTAAGCTCCTCACAGGGTGTGGCGGTGCATAGCTGTCGTCCCAGCCCCTGGAGTGGCTGAGGAAGGAGAATGGATTAGCGCTAGTCTGGGCAACGTAGGAGGACCTTGTCTCAGACAAACAAGAAAACAAAGAACCCCTAACTCCTAGTCTACCCCCAACAATTCCATGCTGTCAGGACCTTCCTCATCTCCAGTGATCTTCCCCAAGTTAGCATCTACACGGGTGCTCCGGCTGTGACTTTGGGGGTAACCTTTGATGCTTGCCTCTCATATTCCACATCTAATCTCTAAGCAATGTCCACTGACTCTGTCTGCAGAAGATGTCCAGATTTATGTCACTTTCTGCCCCATTCCAACTGTACTGGGCCAACCCACTATCATCTCTTGCTTGAGTTACTATGATAGTCTGTATCTCTCTCTCTTTTCTCTTTCACTTTCATTCTTCTTTTTAAGACAGAGTCTCACTTTGTAGTTCAGGCTGGCCCTGAGCTCTCAGCAATCCTCCTGCCTCAGCCTCTTGAGTGTTAGATTGCAGGTGTGCACCACTACACCCTTTTTGTGCTAGGCTAGCCCTTTTTATTTTTATTATTCTAAAGAGTCTTGCTGAATTTCTTGGGCTGGCCTTGAACTTTAGATTCTCCCGCCTCAGCCTCTCAAGCGGCAGGAATTACAGGTGTGTATCACACCCGTATTCCTGTTTTCCTTCTTCTAAACTCAGCCTCCTGGAGTGTGTTTTCGACACAACAGCTACATCAATCCTTTAAAAATGTAAGTTAAGAGCCAGCCATGGTGGTGCGCACCTACCTTTCTCACCTCCTTTCAAGATTCACTCTATAAACAGTGAAGCTCCTATGAGTCCCAGAACTTTCAGGAACTCTTCAGGAAAGAGCAAAGATAAATCACTGTGCTATACATCAGCTAGACCCTGAGTTTTCTGCTCCCCTCTGTACTCCTGAGACATAAGGTAGAGAGATGTTGTCCTTGCTGGTCTGAAAGAGTACTGAAGCTCACACCAATTTTTTTTCCAGTATTTGGAATTGAACTGAGGGTACCTTGAGTTTGCCAGGCAGCGCCACTGAGCTATATCCCTGGCCCACCCCACAGCAATCTGACCTGTGATAAATTGCTCACCTATGAATGACTGCCCCTAACAAAAAAGACACAGCCCACAGTGGTGACTTAGTTCCCAAAGTTATTCCACCTTGCAGGACCCCTGGGAAGCAAGTTCCTAGAGTTGCAGAGCAGTATAAGCTCCCGGGGGAGAGATTTACCCCAGAACACCCAGAGCGCTCATAGTTGTCCGGCTCATCCACCAGAGGGCAGGCAGCACCCAGTGGGGAGAAGCCGTCCTGATTGTTCTTCAGTCTCCTTCCCGCCCACCCCCCCAGCCCAAGGGGCAACGCTTCTGGCCGCGGACATCGTCTGTTTCAGGGATGGATCTCTGCCTGACCTTGGTCTCTGTCATATCAGTTAACCAGCAAGAACAGTCATTCTTGAGTTTTTACCATCCCTTGTACTTTACATACATTATTCTAATTTGGTTTGCAGTACAGTCTGGAGAAATAATTTATGTTTATGGACATTTTTCAAAAGAAGTAAACTTGCAGAGGTTAAGTGGCCCTGGCCAAAGTCTCATAGTGAGTTACCGCTGTGGCCGCTCTCACCAGCACTGATAAAGCACTTGTGTGTGGCTGGGGTGATGTTAAGGGCTGATTTAATCTGCAGGGAAGTAGGATCGAAGACACTGAGGTACGGTATTGACATGGGTAGGTAAACGGGAGACTGGAACATGCTAGAGTTTATTTGTTGTTTGGTTCTGATCTCTCATAACCTAATTGGATTTTTTACTCTGTCAATTACTCCTGGCCTAACATACGAATGACTTGAGTTACAAGCAGAATTTTAGTGTCTCTCTAAGGACACTGAGATCTGCTTGTACACAAGAGAGAGACTTTGAAGGCTCTACAGAGGAGCCTGAGCCTTCTGTTACCAACTTGAGTTACAACCAGCCCTCGAGAATGAACTAAGTTTGTAAGTCAAAGGCCCACTGTTGTAAGAGAGTTATGTTAAAATATCCCATTGTGGGAGATTTACCAATTTCTCTCAGTAGTGTTGTGAGATGGTATTATTAGATGTAAACCATTTTAGAAATTCTGACTCTTTTAGCCAAAAGAGGCGCTCAACAACAGGATAAAAAGAATTTCTAAAAACACCTGCACAACATTTTAATTGCTTTCATCAGGGCAAAAAATAGCTTTAAGAACTAGGTTACAAAGTTCCTAGTACCTACTAGGGTTTATTTTCTTGAGAGACAACTTTCCTTTTGCCATTTTAAGAAGAAAATAGAACTGGGGACCCAGGGCTTCTCCGGTGTCGTGGCACTGAAGTAGTTCAGTGCTGAGACAGGCGTGCTAGACTCTGTCCACCTCGACAAAGGCGGTACCTCCTGGAATTGGAGGAAATAGACAGGTAGCTGGCCTGTCTGATGAGAACTCAGATTGGACAAGACCTCTGATGAGGCGGAATAGGTTCCACAGGGCACGAAGAGGGCCCTATGAATGGGGGACACTAGACCAAGAGGGCTGGTCAGGGTCTGTGGACAGACTGGAGGCTGCTGGTCGCTCTCCTCGTCCTGTAGATGACTTAGCAGAGGAGTGAGCCCCACTAAAGCATGAGGGAAGCCTCCCGAGTCTTGACTATTTGAGAAGGATATTTCTTACTCTGCTGTCAGGGCGAATTTATAACATGTTAGCTTTCCTCCTTTGTCCTTTCTTCCTCCTTCCTTTCTCTTGTGGTACTGGGAATTGAAGTCAGTGTTTTCCTGCTGAGTCACACCCCCCTTGCTATTTAAGTTTTTATTTATATAGTTATTTATTTTAGAATAGGAAAATTTATTGAGAGATAGTTCCTGAAAACAGAAGGGGACCCCGAAGTGGGTTGCCTCTAGTTTTTATTTTTGAGACAGGATCTTGCTAAGTTGCAGAGTTGCGTGGGTTAGGTTTACACTCAGGATCCTCTTGCCTTGGCCTCCCAGTGCGTCACCACATGAAACTTTTCTTTCTGGCTGTGACTTGTGCTGGTTATTTTCACAACTGAGGGCAGAGGCTATGTGCCACTGCTTTGTAAATCCTTAGTAATTTTCCAACAGTGGGTAGAATCACTGAGCCTCTGAGGTGGACACGTCCTTAGAAATTATACCTACTTAGTGCTGACAGTGATGAATGATGATGAAGATCTTTTGAACTCTTTTTGTCCCATGTCCTTAAAGGAAATCCTGAGGTCAGAAAGTTTCTCCCCTAAGGACAGAGCCAGGCAGAAAGGTCAGGCTAGATAAACACATAATTTAGCGCCAAAGAATGCATTCCTTTCCACAGTCCGGTGTGACCACAGGCACGACACCCTTTGGGGAGGAGCAGGAGAGCCAAGCGTCCACCCCATCCACGGCTGTGAGAACACTGGAGCCCAGGGCGGAGGCCCTTGCAGATCTCTCAGCTCAGGAAATCCTGCCCACCTAACTGGAAAAGGCAGGGCCAAGTCAAGACACTGGAGTGGGCTGCTGAGTCTGGGAGCCAGCGGAGCAGGCCAGGGCCCTGGCAGCCTGAGCAGTTGTGTTCTGTGCACATCTGGATGAGGATGGTCACTTCCCAGGAGACGGACAGCTGACGCTGCCCGGCTGATGCGGGCTCACCTCGGACAGAGGCTTCTGGCCCTTTAGTTTTCCTTCTCCCAGTCATCTGCACCCAGGACTCATGCGGTGGTTCCTTGTGCTGCTCCAGTGTTCTCCTTCAGCATTTGGACCGCTTCCCAAATGCGCTGACGGTCATGGACCCCCTCTCTGTGGAAAAACTCACACATTCCTTGCTCTCAGCTGCAGTTCTGGTGAGCCGCTGACAGCCCTGGGTCCCTCCAGACACAGCCCGGACATCAGCTGGAGGAGTCCCACCACAGAGCCAAATACCCAGGATGCTCTATTGCTTTCTTTTTTTTGCTGTTTCTCAGAAGCCCAGGGAAATCCGACCTGGACAGGAAAAGTGATGGGCACTGGAGATGCAGCTGCGCTGGGGCTTGATCGCAGGGAAGTGAATTCTAAAGATGACAGATACCCTCGGACCTTTTCTACCTGTCCCACGGGATAACGTTATTTCACCTTATATTCACATTAGAATTATGGATACTGTGTTTTTAAAAAACATCAATGCAAGGGCTCCACCTACTGAAATTCTCATTTAATTAATGAGAGGTAGAACGTGGTTATCAATTTGTAAACTTTATTAAAGAAGTACAATCAAGGTTGAGGACTTAGCTCAGTGGTGCCATGCCTACCTGGCAAACACAAAGTTCTGAGTCTGATTCTTGGTACAAAAAAAAAAAGTTTAATCAGCTGGAGGTGGTGTCACATGCTTGTAATTCTAGACCTTGGCAGGCTGAGGCAGGAGGATTGCTATGAAATTGAGATCAGCCTGGGCTGCTACATACTTCAAGGACCCTCTGAATTACATAGGTCTATCTATCTATCTATCTGTCTATCTATCTATCTATCATCTATCTGTCTATCTAATTTCAAATATACAGTTTGGTGAATACTGTTATGTAGGAAACCAGTTAACATAGCTACGACCCCCTATGTTCCTTCTCCCCTTTGGAATCCATCTTAGATACTCAGACAACCAAGGCCAGCCTCAACTACAAAGTGAGAACCTGTCTCAAAAAAAAAAAAAAAGGATAGGCACATAGCACAGGCCCTGGGTTCAAACCCAAGAAACACACACACACACACACACACACACACACCTTGGAAATAACTATATTATTTAAAGATTGGCCTTTAAGCTCCCTCCCTTTTAAGCTTTTTCACAGGCCCAGGACAGCCTTTCTTCTCGGCCCCATCCGGGACTGTTCCTGTGGGTCTTTCAGATGATCTTCTCTATCTGAGGTCAGGCCGATTCCTCTCAACCAAGTACAGTACTGTGAGTACTACTGGTACTTTGAAGAGAACTTCTGGCAAGTGTCTAGAGTTCTTTCTTTGTTCCTCTCTTTCTTCTTTATTTTTTGAGACAAGGTCTCCCTAAGAAGTGTTTAGGTTGGCTTTAAAATTACTGGTTGTGGCAGTGCACACCAGTAATCCTCACACTCGAGAGGCTGAGGCAGGAGGATTGCCTGGCTAGTTCGTTCAAAGCCAGCCTGGCTTTACATAGCCAGAGCCTGCCTCAGAAAAGTATTTAAAAAAAAAAATCACCAGGTAGCCCAGGCTGGCCTTGAACTCACCGTGATCCTCTCACTTCAGCTTCCCAGAGGTCACTCTTGGGAGCTGGTCAAGGTCTAGCATTTTAGTTGTTCAAGAAAGGAAGAGAAATTGAGGCTTGTTATTCCACAACAGGCAGATGCACAAGTCATCTTTTTTTTGTTGTTGTTAATCTGTCTGGATAGAGATGAGAACCACCAAAATCTAGCTCTAGTTATCAGAGTTCCGCCATCACTGCCATGTTCTCACTTCTCCTGTGAAGCTGTGCTTCTACTGTCACCCCCCAAGTCACACTCTCCCCGGCTCTACCTGAAGCAAGGAGAAACAGGGCATCATCGTTCTAGTATCTGGTATTTACCAGAAACTGTCCCACCTTCCAGCCATGGGTGTCAGTCAGAGACAGCACACACGGGGAGTAACTAGGACTGTGAGGCCAGCCAACAGGAAGAAGAGTGAAAGTTGGGCTAAGGAGATTGAATGGGGAGCAGTGACACTTGCTGACTGTCACACTGCATGTCTGCACGCACCAGCTCCCTGCAGAATGTCTTCACAGCTCTGAATCAGGGACGCTGCTACCTGACAAGTGAGAATCTCTGATCTGAGAAGTTATGGAACTCCTAGAGGCACATAGCTAGGACAAAGGTAGAAGGCCTGGTATTTTTCTTTCTTTTTCTTTTTTCCTTCCTTCCTTCTCCCTCCCTTCCTTCTTTTGTGGTACTGTTTACTGAACCCAGGGCACTCACACTTAAGCTATATCCTTAACCTTTTCTCAGATTTTGAGGCAGGGTCTTGCTAAATCACTAAGCTGCTCAGGCTGGGCTTGAACTGTGATCATACCTCAGCCCCTCCGATGTCTTAAGTGTTAATGCACATTTATTTTTTGTTTTTGTTTTTGTTTTGTAGTGCTGAGTTGGAACCTAGGGCCTTGTCCATTCTAGGCAAAGTGCTCTATCATTAAGCTATATCCCTACTCCCATATTTAAATCTGTTTTGTTTTGTTTTGTTTTTTTGAAACTGGATCTAGCTGTGTAGCTCAGATGGCCTTGCACAAGGAACTTGGGCTAGTCCTCCTGCTTCAGCCTCCCACGGGCTGGGATTACAGGTGTGCACCACCATGCCTGATTCATATTTAATTTTTTAAAGACTAAAAAGATAGGATCTTGTTGTGGAGCAATCCTCCTGCCTTTCAAGTACTGGGATTACAGGAGGGGGCCACCACACCCAGCCATATTTAGTTTTTTAAATAAAATTTTTATTGAGGTATATAACATATCTAGAGAAAAGTATAAACATTTTAAGTGGCCGGAGATATAGCTTAATGGTAGAGACCTTGTTTAGCATGCACAAGACTATGGATTCAACCCCTAGCTGCGCAGCACACATGCACACACATACACACAGTACAGCTTGATAAATTTGCACAAAATGATATACCTACTTAACCAATGCTAAATCAAAATAATACAGGTTCTCTAAATTTGAGTTATTTATATGCAAATGGACATACCTTTAAAATATACTGATAAGTGAAATAAGTAGAACACAGATATGTAAATACTGTATCATTTCTCTGGTATAAGAAACTGAAGGCATAAATGAGTTCTAAATATGTATGATAGGTTTTGTGAAATAGGAAGAAAATGTTCAAAGGAAAAAGGAAAAGGGGATAGGGGTAAGTAAAGAAAGGAACAAAAAGTTCAGTGGTTAAAAAAAGGAAATAAAGCTTATGTATATAAGCGGTGGGGGGGTTATAGGAGGGCAGGGAGTGGGAAAAAATCGGAATCAAGATGTGTCATGTACTAGTACAAATTTTCAATGTTGAACGTGATCACAATGTATATATAAAATATAACAATAATATCAATTTTTTTAAAAAAATATAGTGTCTTTAGAATCTCACATATGGCCTCTTTTGACTTAAGAGCCTTAGCATAGAGGTACTAGCAGAGACCACGCCCAGGGTCCTTAACTTTGTGAGCTTCTGAAACTCACCTGAAATGGTAAACAATTTCCTGAGAGGAGGTAGTGTCTTCATTGGGTTTTCCCAAAGGGGAGGTGAATCAAAGCTACAACCGAGGACCGGATCATGAGGAATCCACCCATTCATTACATCACCAAAACCAGAATACAGGAACTGTTGCCACCATTTGACAATTTAATGTGCTAGGTGTGCTTCACTGTACTACCTCTGACCCTTTCAAAAACTGAAATGTAAACATCGTCTTTCCTATTTTGTAGATATGGGAGCTGAGGTTCGGAGTGCAGTGACTTGCCCAATGACACACATTACTTATATAGCTGCAAAAGGAAGTATTGCTTAGATCTGCTACACCAGAGCCTATGCTTTTGCTGCTAGACTATTTCTGCTGTAATATCAAGTTACTCAACTTTTGCTCCAAACAAGCTAAGCTTGAAATACCAGACTGAATAGGAAATGAAAGTGAAGTCCAAAGTGTAGGCTTAAAAAAAAAAAAATCCCTTCTAGCCAATGAAAAATGGTAAAGGTGGAAGTACTGCCTTTAAACGATGCACTTTACCTTAGAGGTGTGGCCTTCTTGTAGGTTCTCTCAAGTGGGAGGTATCTAACCACAAACGGACTGTCATTACACTGCAATTCAGAGGATGTCTCTGATTGGCTGACCAAGAGGGCAATATTTGAATTTAAAAAAGAAACCAAAAGGAGCGAGGGTTACTTCAGAGAGAAAGATAAAGCTTTGTTGTCAAAGAAAACTCCAACTGCAGTCAGATTAGGCACTAAAATCCTGTCCTAGGGCAAAACCATTATCCTTACCACAGTAACTGGTGTGACTATTCTTTTATGAAGAAACTAGCTATTTTAGGGAGAAGATATATGAAAAGATGTAAAACCGCGTGAGGCTGTTTTATAAATTGCAAAGGACTACAAAACAAAGTAAGTAACTACAAATATTTAGTTTAAAAGATTTAACCTCTAAGTAGAAAGAAAATGTGCCTACCCACAAAAGCTATACCAGGAGCAGGTGGCAGTGACAGAAGAGCTCACGATTCCTGCTGCCTATTTTCCCAAGCAATGGATCCCCTACAGACAGGGATTCCTGTCTCACATAGTCTTTTCTCTGCTGCTCTGCAAAGCCATGAGCTGGGCTGTACCTTAAGGCATGCATTAATAAGACCTACAATGGGAAAGAATACAGCCCGCTACACAGATGACTTCATCCTAGAAAAGAAACTACTGCTGCACATTATCAGTTGAAACACTGTACCCACTTAGTATATTTCATATATTTGAGTCTGGAATGCACACTCAGCCGAATGAAATAGAAAGATAAATGAAAAATAATTTAACTAGAGCAATGCTTTGCATGTACAGAAGCAAATACAGTAACAGTGAGAAGTAAAATTTTAGAAAACCTGAAATACTGCAACTCCTATGATTCAATATAAATTTTCCTCAGCAGTAGCTTCTATTTTAGAGTATCATTTAATAGTTAAGCCTGAAAAATATATTCTTTAAAATTTCATACTCTGTTTTATGCTCATGAAATAAAGCACCGTAGTACCATTCACAGAGCCACCAAAGCAGCAATGTAAAAATTTCAGGGTGTTTGTTGAAACTCACTTTATTTAAAAAAAAAAAAAAAACTGTCATGAACAATAAATTACAATCATTTCCCCTTTTTATAAATTCTTCATAAAATATATTTGACAATTTCAAAAGAAAATTTCAAAAGTTGCTTTCATTTCTGAAGTGCTGATGACTTATCTTCTGACCATTCTGTCATGCTGGTGAATTATTTTGTAGCTGCTACAATAGTTTGATAACATTTTACAATTAAAAACAACAACCAAGAAGAAAAGAAACAGACCAGCAGAAAGAACTGTTCTGTGTGCTATTTATCTGACACTTAACATTTACTTCATCGTAATGACAAAGTATCCCTTAGCACCACAAATCTACAGGAACCTCATCCTTTTAAGTGACAACTAGTGCAAAATAACATTCTAGAACTAACTGTACAAACTCTATATTTTAACTGGACACAGCTGCCTATAAGCTTATTTGAATATTTGGTCTTTTTCAATTAAGACAAATTTCATAAAACACTATAGAAACCATGGCAAGTGACGATGAGGAATAATTATTTATTGAGTACCTATTATGGGCAAGGCACTGTATATAAATTCTAAATTTTATTTTTTATCCAGCAAATATCTGGGGATTCCCAAGTATCACCAATCATCTTTTATTTTTCATTCATGGCTGGGAAAGACCTATAGCTAAATGCCATTTTAAAATTAACATTTTTATCAATTACTCTTTAGTGCTGAGCAAATAGTAGGTACTTAATAAATACCTCTGAATGAAAGAACAAAGGAAGACAAAGACTTTATAATTTTCCTTGGCTATTTAAGAATATAACAAAAATTGAGAAAATTCCGGAAGAAATTTTCTGATCACTTCATACCCTTATCCCCAATGAAAGAAAAAAATTCTATTTCACAAGTAAAATCTTTCAAAATAAACTAAAATCAGGGGATGTAGCTTAGTGGTAAAGCGCCTATGTAGTACGTAAGAGACCAAGTACCACAAAAAACAAAACAAAAACAAAACAAATTATAATCATTAACTACTTTGAATGAGACAGGACCAAAAACCATGTACTTAGGAAACTGTGGCTCCAAATACATAGATACATAAGGAGCAAATGAAGTGCTGGCAAGATATTACCCACCTATCTGCTGAGGTGGCGTGTTGTTTATAAGACAGCACAACGTGCTTTTTCCGACTTCCAGCAACTCAATCCCCTCAGTCAGATCTGTTAAACTAACTTGGTGAATCAGAGTTGATTACTATGAAATTCCAGTGTATTGCCACTTCTGCTTTCCAAAAGAATTCTTATTATATCTAATTGCTTGAAAATGATGTTAGATTTATATAACTTTTTTTCTTTTCAAGGTTTTAATAAAACCTTAGTTCAAATCTATACTTCCAAGTTAATACTTTGTCTAGAAGTTTTACATATCCCCAGTTTTTTGTGATGTTTTACCTTCAATCATCTGAACACATTTTTATTAGGGATAAATGATGGTAATATTCTAAAAGTTGCAGAGGTTAAAAGAAACAATCCAAGGAGACTATGCAAACTATCAATAGTTTCAATATTCTATTATTATTCTGACTTTTTGATCTCTAGTGCTTTAGAGAGATTCTAGCTTTCGAAAGATTAACCTAGATACAGTATAAAGTCTATTTAAACCCAAAGGCTAATGTTCTTTCAGGAAAGCATTCTTTCCTTGGAATTTAACTATTTGCACTATAGAAAAATTGAAGACAATCATATAGTTAAAATTAAACTAACTTCAAGAAGAATGATGGTCTCTTAGTTTTTGACATAGACCATACCAAGTGATTGGATAAAATTAGTAAATTTTCTATTGAAAAGTAATTGATGCCACAGTATTTTATCCACTTCCTAAAATGTATATATGTATCATCTCCATTTCGAAAAAAAGGTGATAATAGTTAGAGAACTATTATTACTACCATTACTGTCTCAAAGGAAGAGAAGAAAACAGCATCAGTGCCAAAATGAAAGGAACTCCAGTGATTCAACAACAGACTATTAATACCAGGCCATGAGGACATGGAGGCAGAATTCATTTGGTTTCTTAACTGTAAGCTGAGGCTTAGACAAAGTCTTAAAAAAATTAATATATCAAGTATTAAGGTTCATTTAAAGAAAAGTTTTCAGAAACACAAGAGTCTGTTTTCAGAAACAGAAGTTCGTGTTCAGATTTATATCAGATTACCAAAGCTCAAGCACGGACAGGTCAGGTGGGCATGGTGGTGCATACTTGCAATTGCAGCACTTGGGAAGCTGAGGCAGGAGGACTGCCATGAGCTTGAGACCAACCTGATTACCCTGTCTTAGAAAACTAAACAAAACCAAACAAAACAAAAACTGGACATGTCCCATTGCAGTGGTTTAATTAGTTAAACAAAAGCTCTGTCACTTGAAGGTGTGACTAAATTATCAGTGTCCTTACTAACTCACTATAGATGACTGCATAATTTATTCTTAACAGACATAGGGCACTGGAGAGCTCAAACATACTTCAGCAGCTTTGGATTGCTTAATTTCAATCATGTTTACACACAATTTAACCCCTCCAAAAGGATGGCTTCAAAAAACTTTATATTACAAAACATAAACAAAAACAAAAACAAAACCTTAGTATTTTTCATTTGAGGGAGAAGAAGAAAGATGAGGGGAGGTTTATTTATTTTTCATCACTGATTTCATCAGCAAATCTCAAAAACTCAAACCTATAACAAATAATTTAAACAAGTGGCATTTTCTCCATATGGAATGCAAAATGCACACATTCACATACTTACATATACATAAATATATACATATATTTTCTTTACAAAGCTCAAAGGTTGCATTACCAGCATGCAAACCTCTTTTTCCATGGAAATGCCTAATACTGACAAGGAATGTCTAAAATACTGGAGACATTTTCAAAAAAATGGACTCTTTTCTTGGCTCTTAGAGATTTTTCTTGCCAAATTTCTATCAACGGTCATTTGAAAAAAATTTTTACACTTACATTAGTTATACACATTTAAAACATACTAATAAAATGTCTGGCTTGAATTCAGAAAATAACAATAATAAAAAAAAACACCCCACAACAAAATCTAAACCCTTGAAACATGGAGTTAGCTTTTGTATTCTTTTTCAGCCACATAATGTTGCATCACTGTTAAATCAGAAGCAGCATATCATTCAAGATATTTGCAAATAATATGTCACGTTTCCCAGCTGCTATCTTTAAATGCAATTTGTACTAATCTGAGTTCTAATTCAAATGCATCCGGGCGATCCTGAGGGTTTGCAGCCAGCATTTCCTTAATCAGTTGTTTCATTCGCCCATTCATAGACTTTTTTTTCACAGGAATAAGAAGTTCCATTTTGGGATTTTCCAAAAGTGCCTCCCCAACAGGGACAATCTCAGTTCCTTGTTTTACGTAACTTCCCAAGAGTTCCTTCTTTGTCTCTGTGTCTATGAATGTGATCCTTTCCAGCATTGCCCAGATGATGATCCCCAGAGCAAAGATGTCAGCTTTCGCAGTGTAGTGTCCTTCCCACACTTCAGGAGCCATGTAGAAATCAGTTCCACATGCGGTGGAAAGGAAACATTTATTTACACTGACAGGTTCTTCTGGGTTCTGCCCAGAGGCTGAACAAACTTTACTTAGACCAAAATCAGCCACTTTCAAGGTGGGTTCCAAGTCACTTGTATCCAACCTGCTTTGAGAAATCAAGATGTTATCAGGCTTCAGGTCTCGGTGGATGATCTGGTTTTTATGCAAGAAAGCCAGGGCACTGCTCAGCTGAAGCATGAAGCTGGTATTAGTTTTACGATTTGGCTTTCGGGACAGCAGATATTCATTCATATCTCCTCCGTCACAAAAATCCATCACAAACCACAAATAATAGGCGCTTCTGGGATCAAAGGCAATTTCTCCTTTTAATGAAGTCTCTACAAGCTATAAGGGAAAAAACCATTACAATCATCTACACAGGTTATACAATTCAGTTACATAAAGATAACTGATTGAAAGGTTAAGTCAGTCTCCAGTTTTGTTTCTGGTACCAGAGCTGAAACTTGGGCCCTTGTGCTTACAGGATCGGCATGGTACCACTTGAGCTAAAGCCCCCGCCCAAGTCTTCAGTTTTGTTTTTCGTAGTGCTGGGGACAGAACTAAGGTCCCTGCACATGCTAGACAAATGTTCTACCACTAAATTATACTCTTACCTTTAAATCTCTAAGGTGGAAATACCATGAATATTTTATTTGGGCAGTACTTTTTGAGACAGGGTCTCGCTTTGTAGTTCAGGCTGGCCCTGAGCTCAGCTTCAAACTCACAGCAATCCTCCTGCCTCTGCCTCCTGAGTGCTGGGATTCCAGGAGTGAGCTACCACGTGCATAGCACTGTGGTGTGTGGTACTGATTGTTGATGGGCGTTGAGCTTCCACACCCCGCATTGTGGTATGTACTTACCAGGATGAACTCAGGACCTTGTACTTACAAGGTAGGTACCGGAATCACTGAGCTAAATCTCCAGCCCTGGACAGTACTTCGATATTTGTTGTTTTTTTTGAGATAGGATCTCAGTATGTTGTTCGGGCCAGTCTTAAACTCACTATGTATCACATGTTGGCCTTGAACTCATTGAGATTCTCCTGCCTCAGTTTCCCAGCACTGGGATTTCAGGGTGTGCCACTGTACCCACCATATCTGCATTTTAAACTTTAGTACTTCAATTGGCATTCTGTTCCTAATGAGTATATACCCAATCTCCTAGCAAAGGGGTAAAACTTTAAAGAGATTTTTAAAAATGTCTAGCTAGGTGTGGTGGCACACGCCTATAATCCCAAGACTCAGGGGGCTAAGGCAGGAAGATCACTGCAAGTTCAAGGCCAGCCTGAACTACATAGTATGACCCTGTTTCAAAAACTAAACTAAAAATGTTCAACTTGCCTACAGCTTCTGGATCTGTCAATAAGCTAAACTCTACTCATCATGTAGCTCAATGTTTCTTAAAAACACTAAAATATGGGACATACTATTTTAAAAACATTTGTTGTATGAAGTACTTTTCAGATTTAGGGGTTGAACAGAGAAAAATCAAAGAGTTGTCAAAGAGTGGGTGAACTGATTACATTTAATCTACTATACTTCCCCTATGTCATTTTGAGAGGCAGAAGCAAAGAATACATTTCATACTACCTCCCCTCATGGCAAACCACAGCAACTGCAGTGGCCTGCAGATGCTTCTTTCACATGTGTTTTCCTTGTTGCATGATTGGTGCAAGTGAGGAGAGGAAAATGAAAGAACAGAAAAGTACAGATCACATAATTATTTGCCATTGTGCTGTTATTGATCATGTTTTTCTTGTCTTTACCTTCAAAAGCAAATTTCCTAAATGGCTTCAAGCAATACAGAGACTCAATCAATATTTAAATAATGTTTTAGAGAAAGGCCAGACAAATGTTTCAGGCTTGACACGGCATATAAGGTCTCAATTTTCTTTCTTTCCTCAAAAAAAAAAAAAAAAATCTTGCCAGGCGTGGCATGGTGACACAAGTACTGAGTCCTGGTACTGACCGTGGGAGCCTGAGGCAGGAGGATGGCAAGTTTGGGGTCAGCCTGGGCTATGTAGTTGAGTGCAGGGCCACCTTGGATTACATAGCAAGACTATGTTGTTTTTTTTCTTTTGAGATGAGGTCTCACTTTTGTAGTTCAGGCTGACCCTGAGCTCACTCTGTAGCCTAGGCAAGCCTCTAACTCAAAGCAATCCTCCTGAGTCTGCCTCCTGAGTGCTGGGATTACAGATGTGAGCCACCACGCTCAGCAGGACCATGTCTTAAAAACAAAGGTAAAAACTATTTTTAGTATCCATATGAAAATAGCCATGGTCTCTAGTTTAGGGCTGCCGAAATAGTGTCTAATTTCCTTGTGTGTGCTGTGTAGGGAACGTTAACCATGGATATTAGCTAGATAATTGTCAAAGCTCTTTAACGTGGGTCATGGGGCCTGTGCGACATGATTCCTGCTGACTTTGTGGGCCTCATCTAAAACAGCTGTCTCTAAAATGTTGTCTTACTCTTCTTTCAATTCTTAAAATGCCTCATTTTTTTGCTTTAAAATCTTTCTGCCTGCCAATTTATTTGGCTAATGTCTGTTGAGTCAAATATTTAAACAGCTTCTAATTCCTAAACTCCAAGATCATGTCAAGTTCCCTTTTATATGCTCCTGTGCCATCCAGTAATTTTCACCTGTGAGACTTATCACAAGTATACAGATTGGGAAGTAAGTTCCAGCACAGGAGATTATGATCTGTTAATTATTTGTTTGGCACTATCGCCCTTTTTTTTTGAGACAGGGTCTCGCTTTGTGGTACAGGCTGGCCCTGAGCTCAGCCTCCAACTCACATCACAGCAATCCTCCTGTTTCTGCCTCCCGAGTGCTGGGATTACAGGTGTGAGCCACCACACCTGGCACTGTGGTATGTGGTACTGATTGCTGCTGGGGTGAGTCTCCACGCCCAGTATTGTTATGTGGTTACCGGGAATCGAACCCAGGCCTTTGCGCTTGCAAGACAGGCCCCGGAACCACTGAGCTAACTCCCCGGCCCTGGTTTGGCACTATCTCCTAAGTGAGGTGTTTTTTAGCTATCAGGAGTGGACTTAATGATTTCCATTGATAACAAAGAAAAATATATCTGGAAAACCACAGAAAATTATAGAATTATAAAGAGAATGATAAAGGCCCTGCATAGGAACTCTGGTCACACTATACATTTGTCTTTACTAGATGTAAATATTGTCTGTCTTATTAAATTAGAAAAAGAATTTAGAGAAGGCACTTGTTAGATGTATTTGTGAAATGTCTGGTCAATGAAATGACCCGAAATGTCTGAATTAACAGAAAAGGCCATTTTAATGTAAGTACTTATACATAAGTACATCCTATGTGCCAGTATTGTTTCTGCCTCATCTCTAATTTTCACATTTTCTGTGGCAAGTAGAAATTATTATCGATAATTTACCTATAAAGAAGTAATCTTGAGGAAAGATGGATTATTCATCAAGGTCTTCCAATAGCAAAAAGTGCCATAAAGTCCAATACAAGTCTATCAGGCTTTATAAGATGAACAGGTTTACTACACAAAAAATTTAGGAAAGGGCTAGGGATTTAGTTCAGTGCTTCTGGAGTCTGCCTTGCAAGCACAAGGTCCTGAGTTCAATCCCTGGTAACCATATACCACAGTGCCGGGCATGGTGATTCACACCCATCAATAATCAGTACCATATACCACAGTGCTAGGGTATGGTGGCTCACGCCTGTAATCTCAGTACTTGGGAGGCGGAGGGAGGATTGTTGCTAATTCGAAGCTTGCCTAGGCTACATAGCGAACTCAGGGTCAGCCTGAACTACAAAAGTGAGACTGTCTCGAAAAAAAAAAAAAAATTTAGGATAAAGAAATCACAGTCAGAATGTTGGGCATGGTGTTACATGCCTGTAACTCTGTGTTCTGGAGACTAGGCAGGAGAAACCAGTTTAGAGCCAGTCTGGAGGATAAAGAGAAATCCTGTCACCAAAAAACAAAAACCAAACCAGAAAAATCACTGAATCCAGTTGTACTTTACAAAGTATAAGATGTACTTTACATCCTAAAACTTTGGAAGGCCAGGCACATTAGCAAATATTTATAATTCCAGGACTTTGGGAGCCTGAAAAGACCTTAAATTCAAGCCAAGCCTAGACTGAGCTGGAATTTTGCCATCTTCCTGCCTCAGCCTACAGAGCGGCTGGCTGATGGTTCCTCTATTTTTAAGAAGAAGTATGGAACCAGATGCAGTAACAAATACGTATAATCCTAGCACTTGGGCAGCTGAAGCAAGAGGGTCATAAGTTTGAGTCCTGCCTGGGCAATTGAATATGACCCTGTTTTTCAAGATAAAAAATGAAAAAGACCAGGGATGTAGCTCACTGTGATGGCCCTAGGTTCAGTCTTCAGCACCACACACACACACAAAAATCCTTGAGGATTTGCTGGGGATTTAGCAAAGCGGTACTATGCTTGCCTAGCAACTGCTAGGTCCTGAGTTTGATATCTGGTAGTATAAAAACAAACAAATAAACAAACCTAAAACTTGAGGGTCTGGTATGGTGGAATATGCCAGTAATTTCAGCTAGTATTAGGAGGCTGAAGCAGAATTACAAATTCAAGATCAGCCTGGCAATTTAGGAAGACCCTGTCCCAAAATAAAGAAAATAAAAAGGTTGTAAATCTATCTAGTGCTTCCTAAAACAACATGCACACATATACACACACAGAGAAAAAACTTCATCTCTTCAGGGCTGGGGATTTAGCTTAGTAGTTCCAGCACCTGCCTTGCAAGCACAAGGTCCCGGGGTTCAATCCCAGTAACCACACATACAACAATGCCAGGCACGGTGACTCCTGCCTATCAGCAATCAGTGCCACAGCACTCGGGAGGCAGAGGCAGGAGGATTGCTGAGCTCGAGAACAAGTTCAAGACCAACCTGAACCACAAAGTGAGACCCTAGCTCAAAACACTAAAAAAACAAAAACTTTAATTCATAGGAGCTAAACTGCAAAGATATAATACAAATTAAACTCTCATTGTATGATGTCAAGTTCTTTTTTTTTTTTTGAGACAGGGTCTTGCTTTGTGGTTCAGATGGACCCTGAACTCACTATAGAGCCGAGGCTAGTCTCAAACTCACAGCAATCCTCCTGTTTCTGCCTCTCATGTGCTGGGATTATAGGCATGAACCACCACACCCAGCACTGTGATATATGGTACTGGGGCTCAAACTGGAACTTGGGACCTTACACTTGCCAAGAAGATGTTGGAACCACTGAGCTACATCCTTGACCCCAAGTCTAAGTTTCTAATTACACAGATCAATCTGTTTTTGTTAATTCTAGTGCAAAAGCTTTTGTATATGTGTATGTGTGTGCATGTGTATATTTCTTTTTTTCTGGTACTGGGAGCAGACCACTCAAACCTTGTGCTTACCAGGCTGGTGGCTACATCCCCAGCCCTATTTATGGTTTCTGAGACAGGCACTTGTTATGTAGCTCAGACTGGCCTTGAATTTGTGATGACCTTCTTGAATGCTAGGATTATAGGGGTGTAAGTTTTTTTTCCGTAGCCCAAGCTAGTTTTGAACTCAGGCGATCCTTCTGCCTCAGCCTTCTGAGTGCTGGGATAACAGGTGTGTACCATCACATCCTGTAGGTATGTATGCTTTAAACCAATGATGGCAGGGTCGGGGATTTAGCTCAGTGGTTCCGGCGCCTCAGTGGTTCCCTTGCAAGCACAAGGGCCCAGGTTCGATCCCCCAGTAACCACATACAATACTGGGCATGGAGACTCACGCCCAGCAGCAACCAGTACCACATACCACAGTGCTGGGCGTGGTGGCTCACACCTGTAATCCCAGCACTTGGGAAGCAGACGCAGGAGGATTGCTGTGATGTGAGTTGGAGGCTGAGCTCAGGGCCAGCCTGAACTACAAAGCAAGACACTGTCTCAAAAAAAACCCCTATTATGGCAAACCTTTTAGAGCTTTCAATGACAACAAACAGCCCACTGTGGCATGTATGCCATGTTTTCTAGCAATGTTCTAAAAAGCCTTTTAAATGGTAAAAGGCTAGAAGTTTGAGGTTAAATTCTGAATTTTTATACACTCAAGGAGGCTGGGTGTGGTAGCACACACCTTTAACTCCAGCAATTGGGAGGCCCAGGCAGGACTGCTTCAATATTTTCTTTTTGTTTTGAGACAGGGTCTCACTTAGTGGTTCAGGCTGGCTCTGACCTCAGCCTCAAACTCACATCACAGCAATCTTCCTGCCTCTGCTTCCCGAGTGCTGGGATTACAGGTGTGAGCCACCACGCCCGGCACTGTGGTATGTGGTACTGATTGCTGTTTGGTGTGAGTCTTCACACCCAGTATTGTATGTAGTTACTGGGGATCGAACCTGGGTCCTTGCGCTTGCAAGACAGGCGCCGGAACCACTGAGCTAACTACCCGGCCCTTTATTATTATTATTATTGGTTGTGGCTTTTCTTCTTTTTCTGTCTTCAGTTCCAAAAATACTGATTTCTAAGAAGTGAACTTCTTAGACTCTAGTCTCGAGCACTTTAGCACCTCTCTTGCCCCATTCCTATGCAGACTGGCAAGTACCATGGAATAACAGGTGGCTTATGATATTTTTAGGTATGTGCATCACAAGTTTAAATAAAACCTGTTTTAAAGCAAACATCTATTCTATACTTGGCAGGTCTATCTACCCTTATCTATAAAATATCTGCATTTAAAGGGAAAAGTTCATCTGATCCTTTCATTTCTCTTTCTTGCTTATGCCCAAATCATTTTTACTGAATTTCACACCCAATGACACATACCTGTAAGTAAAGTGAAGAATTAGAGCCGTGGGACATCTTTTGCACCATCCCATCTTTTTGTAGGATGCATTCTTCCAAGTGAATCACATTTGGATGTTGGCTTTTGATGCTGCTTAGTGCCCAGAACTCACGAAGGGCTAGTTCAACATTTTCAGGCGCGTGGCATCGAATTTTCTTCACTGCAACCCGTGCAGAAGTCTTTCTGATGACAGCTTCATACACAACACCGTAACTGCCTCGGCCTACCTCCCGTATTAGATCGTACTTTGGCTGGCTACTCACCATCTTCAAGGTCGAGGTTTCTAGAAAAATCAACAGAGTGCTCTGTAGGAATTAGGTGTATCTACTGGCTTGTATTTCTCTTTATGTATAATTTAATTATCATCAGTCTCACTCTGCAGTGCTTGAAGGATATTTGCCATATCTTCGATAAAGCTAATTCTCATAGTAATAAACCTAAAAGGCGTTACTTATCAGGTATTAGGAACTATTTTGAGCAATTTATAATATTCATTTAATCCTCACAATAAGACTTTTTCCCCCCAAGGTATATACACATAGTAGCTCTAATCATAACCAAAAATTCCTCACCACAGTCTTATGAGGTATTATTAGAGTCACATTAGAGATGAAGAAATTAAATCACAGAAAGATTTAAGTAAAATACCAAAGTTAAACAACTAGTAACTGGTAGACCTGGGATTTAAAACCAGCACATCTTGTGCAGAAAGCTAAGATTTCAACCAATAAACTATATCACTTAGAATGTCACTGTTAAAAATAAATCCCCAAATTCAGCATTTTTATTTATTGATCATAAATAAACAAGCAAGGAAGCAACCAGCTTCTCTTTAAGCCTAATCCACACTCAAAGTTATAAAAACAGCAAAAACCAAAATCCCTCATCGAAATACACACTTGGCTTATGCTTAGAGACTGAAAGTGAATCAGAACACTTAGAGAATTGAAAAGATTTAGTTGTTTTTACTACTTAAAAGTAAGTAGCGAAATATGTATGTTCATATTCTGTTATTTCCTTATTTCTTGCAAAATAAGTGAAAATAAAGTTTGGGGAAAATGACTTTTTAAAAAGTAATCTTTTTAGAATATAACTGCTATAACTTTTTGTTTTAATGATAGCTATTTAATTCTAGATCGTTTTTGCCGGGAAAAACCATCCTTCAAGGGGCATTCTGACAAAGTTATGTGGAATTCAACTTTTTAAATCAAAGGGAAGAGCAAAGGTCTTGCGCAGAAACGTTTATGTGTTGAATGGAGAAAGTCTAAAGTGTGCTTCCCTACAGCCCAAATTCTCATTTGTGGACTGTCATCATAAACAAGAAAAATAACCTGGGATTGTACAATATGTACACTGTGGAACGGGGGAGATACAATGTGAGCGGTCTTAGACTCTTAAGAAAGAACTGCTAACTTTACGTCTCAAAGACATATATAACAAATATGAGATTACGTCCCACTTCCTCTAATTAATTGGTCGGCTACCTTTCAAATTCCTATTGCCTTTCCTAGGGTCTGGTTTCCTGTCACAGAAGCCGAGGCGGGCACTCTCTCCCGTCCTCGGTGGACTACCAGGTGCTACGCCTTTCCAAGCGGTTCCCTGCCCTGCGGCAGCCCCATCTCCTCGCTGCCCGGGTAACGTCCCTGTCTCAGGGCGCATCTTCCGGAATAAGGCAGAAGGACCAAGGGCTCTGGAACCCCCGGGATGCCGGATCAGAGGACATCACGGTGAGCCGCCCCGTGAGAACTAAGTGACTCACGGACGGCCTTTCCCGGCCCCTCCAGCCTGCCGCGCTCACCCAGCGCGGGGCGCGGGCCAGCCGGGCCACACACCTGCCGGTTGCGGCCAGCGCCAGTCGGGACCGGAGGTGCTGCCCGGCGCGCTGGGCTCAGGCCGCGCTCACCGCCCGGCCGCCGGGCAGCGGAACGCGAAGGGATCCTGCCGCGGCCTTCACTCCAGGGGCCAGGCCCGCAGCACTTCAACTTGGGGGTGCGGGAGGAGGGCCGGGGCCCGGGGAATGGCCGGGCGGGAGCCGAGGCCGCGGCGGGGGCCGGTGGCCTGAGAGCCGCGGGGCCTTCCGGGGGACGGCTCCGCTGACAGGTCCGTGACAGGTCCGCCGGGGAGCGAGGCACATGCAAGGCCGTCGGCTCCGCGGCGGGGCCTCGGCGCCACGCCGAGGGGCCGCATTTACCTCAGGACAGCAGCCGCCGCATCTCCCTCTCACGGGCTCTGCAGGCCGCCATTATCGTGCAGCTCGCGCCTCCGCCGCCGCGGCCTCCAGTCAGAGGCCGGCGCGCGCCCCCGTGGAGCGCGCGGACACACCCCCTCACGCCGCCGGCCCGCCCCCCTCCGGCTTGCCGTAGCGTCGCGTCGCCGTGCGTCGCCTCCCGCGCGCACCCGGCGTCCGGCTCGGGGCTTCTCCCTCCGGAGCGGAGCTGACCCGGGGCCGCGGGAGGTGTGCGCGCTCCGGAGCGCACCACTGCGGCCGCTTCATGCAGGGGTGGTCGGCGGGGAACCGGGACGTCACTCCACGCCTGGGCTCGGTCATCCCGCAGCCTTTGGGCGCGCACGGAAAGGCGTCTGCGACGCGGGCGGACGGGTGCCTGGGCCTCTCCTGGACCCCTTCCGACCTACCGAGACGCGGGCTGGCGTGCGGCGGCCTCTGGGGCGGGATGCTCGGTGCATCTTTGTCCGCGCGGGCCTTGGGTGACCGCGGGACGCAGAGCTTTGTGACGGCGGGGCAGGCAGGCGTAGGCCGAGCCGGCGGGTGTGGTGCGCGGCCCGCTGGCAGACAGGCAGGCAGGTAGCACCTTTTGCTCGAGTCACTGAGCCATGTTGGCGGGCAGCTCGGTTGCCGAGGGGGCGGTGGCGCGGGCCGGGTGTGGCCCCCTGCCCTCCGTCGCGGTGGTATCTCCCTTAAAGAAGCCGGCGCTCCATTGTTCCCAGGCGGTGGCCGCGGGCATGGGGTGGAGGTGGGGGGGCTGGGCACTGGAAGGAGGGTGCGGCGGTGTCCGCCGGCGAAGAGGGTCAGGCTGCGGCCAGCCAGCGAGACGCGCGGAAAGAGCCCGCGGTCCTTGCCTAGTGGGCGGGGATTGACAGCCAGAACTGTGTTTCTGAGAGCCCGAGCCGGCGGAGTCCTTTGGCTACGATTGGTGACCAGCTCCCCCCGCTGTCTGCCCGACAGCCTGTGCTAGGCCGCCAATCACTCAGAGACTAGTACCATCGGCCATCCGGTCACACATCTGCAAGCATCTGCCCCAAATGTCCATTCATTCCTGAATTATGCCGCACCTACAGTGTTGATAGTAATGAGATCGTTCCTGCTTTTGATGCTAAGGCGTGATAAGCAAACTCCATCATTGCGAGGATCAACCGTTTTATTTTCTACTTCCCACTTATGAGCCTTCTTCTGAGTCTGGGATTGGCTTAGTTTTTTATATAAGTGATCTCACTTAATCCTAACCAAACTCTACAAGAGAGAGATCGTATTTCTTACCCCCGCTTTTAGAAGGAGTAAGCCGACCTCTGCCTCATTTTACCAAAAAGTGCAGGCTGAATACTTTTTCCCGTATGAGCCAACACCCCTCCAAACTGCTGCAGTTTGTTGAGATTTTGTCCTGAGTGTCATCCACATACCCCTCTTCTGATCTTCAGGAATACTGATGGTAGTCAAGACATGTTTCTTGCCCTTGCGAGTAGCGGAAAAATATAAAAGACTATATAGACAGCTAACTACAGTGTGGTTTATTGGGGGGAGTCAAGGGAGGGATATCTCATTTTGGCCTTTTCTTTTTATCTTTGTAATAAAGTATCGTAGGATACTATGTCATGAGAGAGTGTAGAGTCTAGCAAGAAAATGTATATACCGTTCAGCAGTTCTCTATACTAATATATCTGGAAGCTAGTGGCCACCACTTTGAGCACTTATTGTAAAGGCCAAAACTTGGCAACTTGTGGGCCGGGGAGTTAGCTCAGTGGTTCTGGCGCCTGTCTTGCAAGCGCAAGAGCCCAGGTTCGATTCCCCGGTAACCACATAACAATACTGGGTGTGGAGACCCACACCCAGCAGCAACCAGTACCACATACCACAGTGCCGGGCGTGGTGGCTCACACCTGTAATCCCAGCACTCGGGAGGCAGAGGCAGGAGGATTGTGATGTGAGTTTGAGGCTGAGCTCAGGGCCAGCCTGTACCACAAAGTGAGACCCTGTCTCAAAAAAAAAAAAACAAAAAAAGCCTAAAAAAACAAAAAAAACAAAGAAAGAAACTTGGCAACTTGTATTAAGTGATAAATCTGGTACTTAAATATTTATACATGTTTTTCTTTTCCTGATGTATACATTTTTTACTATCTATAGTATTGATGTATACCTTTTTGACATATCTATAGTATTAGGTGAAATAAGATGCATACTAGTTTGTAGTGTGCTAACTTCTATTTGTGTAATGGAGAGATTTACTTGTGCAATAATTGCTTACATTTGAAAGATAAACAATGGGAGGACAAATACCAAACTTTTAAAGATGGTTATGTTTGGAGGGTTGGAAATGAGACTTACATGAATGTACTTTATTACATAGTTACTCTTTTGGAAACTTGTGAAACATATTGCATATTTATAAAAATGTTTCAAAAAAAAGAATAAAACATTCTATAAAAGTGAAATGGAAATGAACAATGAACCATCTGTCAGGTTGTATACAGAGGTCATTTCAAGTGGCATTAGAAGTATTTTGCCCGCCACCATGAGATACAGTATATAGTACAAGGACACCTAAAATTGCAAAGAAATACAATTGTATATCATGAGTCATGATATACATGATTTTTTTCATGAGTCATGATTTTTTAGGAATGATGTTGCTATTTTGAAACTATGATGTTGCAAAATAAAGCAAATATATAATTATGTTAATGGCATTAGGGGCCAAAATTTTTTCAGTACATGGGAAAAAGTTACAAGCATCAAAGAAGCTTAGGATAAATTTATATCTAATATAGATAGTAGTATAAAGAATATATTCTTCCCTTAAAATATATTTTTTCCAGCTCTGCTGAAACGGCTCAGAAAACTAGTCAAGGTAGTAGTAATGAGCAGCCAAATTTGGTCTTTACATAGCATTTTTAAGTTAAAAGTCAGGGTTCCTCTGATGGCTGATTTCAGGTCTGGAGCTAGAAAGATGAAGTAGGACACTGTGCTTAGAAGCCAGGAGTCCGTGAGACTAGGGGGATCTTGTAAAAATTACAACCAATTCAAAGGGCCTTACCAGCCCAAAATGGAACAATGTGAATGTGAAGAGAAAAATAATTGCTTCAGTAGATTCGTGCATATAAAATTTGTAAAACTCCACTAATTAATAATTGCACTTACGAAAAAAATCTTGCAAAGGGGAATAAACATGTTCCTGTGCTTTAGAAAGTTATTTTTTATGGAAGAATTCCAAATAATAAATGCAGAAGAAATAAATTACAAAAGAACAGTTTTAGCTGGGCATGGTGGCACACGCACTTAAAATTCCAGAGGCCAAAGCAGGAGGAAAAACAAAACCCAAAAGCAGTTTTTCAAACTCTTAATGACACAGAGTCCAAGGAATGATCATAAGGTAGTACTAAATCAATTTGGTGAAAGTTTGGGGGAATTTTGTAGTGAAGAGTTAACACTGAACACACTGACCAATCTTGAAATCACTCAGGGGGCTACAGTGTATTCTATGACACCTTCTTGCCTTAAAAAAAGAATCTAAGCCCAATCAAGCAAGATCTAACTATGGGGAATAGGCAACACCACAATCAGCCAAGCTCAAAATGCAGCACATCCTGTAGACAGGTATCCTGGTTTCTCCAACACATCCATGGCTTAGAAGATGAGCACAAAAATCAACAGGTTGACCAAATGTAATAGTCATTTGGATGCTGATTCATATGACCAACTGTTAAAAGGATATCTTTTGTTGTTGGTTTTTGACAAGGTTGCACTATACAGTTCAAACTGGCCTTGAACTCAATATCCCAGGTTGGCCTCAAACTCGAAGTGATCCTCCATCTCTGCCTCCTGAGTGCTGGGATTATAGGCGTGCACCACCAGGCCTACTTTGTCTTTTTTTTTTTTGTGGTATGGGGAATTAAACTCGGGCCCTTATGCTTCCCAGGTAGGCATGATACCACAAGCTAAATCCTCGCCTCTGGCTTGTTTTGTATATTTTTTCAAAATAGAAATTTAGACAGTCAGCTGGGCATGGTGGCATATAACTAATGCCAGTGCTCTGGGAAACTGAGACAGGAGGATCTCAAGTTCAAGGCTATCCTTGGCAATTTGATGAGACGCTGTCTCCAAAAAAGAAGTAAAAACCTGGGTGTGTAGTTCGGTGCAGAGGCCCTGAACTCAATCCCTAGTACAGAAGTGGTACAGAAAGAAGAGAATTATTTTAACAACAAAAAAAGGTAGGAATGGGGCCAGGAATTTAGCTTAGTGGTCCAGCACCTGCCTCGCAAGCACCATGTCTCCAGTTCAATCCCCAGTAACCACACATCACAATGCCAGGTGTGGAGACTCATGCCCATAAGCAATCAGTACCACACATCACAATGCCAGGCATGGTGGCTCACGGCTGTAATCCCATCACTCGGGAGGCAGAGGCAGGAGGATTGCTGTGAATTCGAGGCTTGCCTGGGCTACATAGTGAGCTCAGGGGCCAGCCTGAACTACAAAGTGAGACCCTGTCTCAAAAAAATAATAATAATAAATAAAAAGGTAGGAACTTGGATGTGGCAATCCTGCCTCCTAGTGGCGAAGTTCATTAATGCAGCTGCTGTTGTTCCCTTACCTTGTGAAGCTTTGGACTACTCTCCTTTTACAATTTAGGAAACCTGGATTCTAAGAGGAGAGAAGATTCATCCAAAGTTACACTGCTAGGAAATGTCAGAACCGGGACTTGAACTCAGGTGTGCTGCATGCTTATGTGGTATAGGTTTGGTTTGGTTCTTTTTCTACTGGGGCTCAAACAAAATTGAGTGGAAATGGTAGAGTTCCTATACACTCCTATTCCCACGTCAATGCTGGATAGTCCAGCACTGAGCTATAGCCCGCCCTTTTTGTCTTTTGCTTGTTTTGTGACACTGAAGATAGAATCTGGGGCCTTTGCACCAAATTATATCCCCAGGCCTTTGGCGGAGACAAGATCTCCTTTAGTCACTAAGTCACCCGGGCTGGATTTGAACTTTTGTCATTACTTCAGCCCCACCAGAGAGCTGGGATTACAGGTGTGTGCCACCACCCCCGGACCTCAGTCCTCTTTATTTTTGTTTTGAGGCAAAAATCTCACTAAGTTGTCTAGGGTGTCCTTGAATTTGCAATCATCCTGCCTCAGCCTCCAGAGTATCTGAGATGACAGGTACATATCACTAACCCAGACTTACGTGATATGTTTCTAAAGCCTTTAAGTTTAGAACATTTTAGTTTCATATTAAAACGGAGTGGGCGCTGCTGAGGTCTCACACACACCCTGTCCCCCAAACAATCCCGGTTCCTGTTCCTAGCAGATAGCTAACTGCTATAATAATAAGAATTCTGGAGGCTTTGTTGATGCTTTGTTAGGGGCTTTGTACCATCTGAGCCAGCTGAGGGGCTTTCCAAATGCTGCGGTAAGATTTTTGTTTAGTCACTGTTAAAAGGTACATTTAGTCCTCCCAGTGTTCAGCAGCTATAAGTATGTTCTCATAGTCGGACAACTATCACCATCATCAGGACGTTTGCATCATCTCCAGTTGAAACTCTGCCCACTGAACAACCCCGCCCCACCTAGGCTGGTGGGGGCAGACCTTTTCCTTTGCCTCTGTGGCCGGCCAGGCCCAGGGAGTTCATATGATATGCTTCCATTTCGGAATGGCTTTTTGTACTTAGTGAAATGTCCTCAAGTTTCATCCAGGGTGTAGCACATGCCAAAATTTCCTCCTTTCTTAAGGCTGAACAGTATCCTATCGTATTTTACCTATCTCATTTATCCACCCACCTGTCTGTCCATCAACTGTTGTTTATCCATTGATCCCCTTCCAGACGCCCTCCAGAAGCTTCCACCTGTTTGGCCATCCAGAACCTCCCAAAGCCTGTCCTGCTGGGGTTGCGTCCTTCCTTCTCCTGTCCCCCCCGCCACACACATTCTTGGCTCCACGGCTGTCAGGTTTATCCTGTGTATTCCATCTGTCTTCCAGTCACTGTGGGTCCATTGATGAAAAGCGAAGCTCCTCTTAGTGTGCTGCAAAGGGGCAGAGCCCTGCTGTTGCCGACTCAGTGCCAGGCTCCCTGTTACAGGGAGCCGGGGTGGGCAGGGAGGTGAGTGTGTGGAGAGGGACGCTGGTACGGAGCTTCCTCTTCCCACATCCGGTCACTGCTGATGGTGCTGGGTGGTCTTTTCAGAAAGCGATCTGCCAGTGTTCATCAGGACCATTTTTTGTGTTTTTTTCTTTCAGAACCATTGGGGACTGAATGTAGGGCCTTTGCACAGAGCTATGTACTCTGTCCTTTTATCTTTATTTGAGGCAGGGTCTTGCCAAGTCATGAAATTGTTCAGGCTGGGCTTACATTTGTGATCCCCGTGCCTCAACCTCCCGGGGTGCTAAGATCATAGGCATGTATCACTGTGCTCAGCTACCCTAGAATCATTTTACCAAGCAGTCCTGCTTCTGAGAGTTTAACCCCATGAAATAAAATGTGACAGTCAATGTAGTTTATTGACAAGGAGTAGAAGCCTGAAGCAAAATGTGTGCCGATCATGTACTCAGCTCTGGGGGTCTGGGGCTCCACATGTGTGGCTCTGACCAACTGCAGGTTGAATGAGGCGCCATGGCTCCCACACTCCTCTGACCCGTCTCTCCAGGCCTTGCCTCGTGGCTGTGGGCACAGTTAGGCCTGCAGTGGTGGCATCTGTACTGCACAGGGACAGTTTTTTCTCTTCATTCTTCCCTAAGCAATGCATGACATTTACAATGTGTTAGGATTTTGGGTTTCTGAGACAGAGTCTCACTACTTAGTTCAAGCTGGCCGTGAACTTATTATGTAGCCCAGGCTGGCCTTGAACTCATGGCGATCCTCTTGCTCCAACCTCCTGAAGGCCAGCATTATAGGTGTGTGCCACCACTCCTGGCCTATAGGAGGTATTTTAAGTAATCTACAGATGGTTAAAGAATAGAAGAAGATGTGTGTAGATTACATGCAAATTTATAATACACCTGGTAGATTTTTGTAACATGAAGGGTTGGAAACCATTTCCCTATGGACATGGAAGAGTGATTATATGTCCATAGGTTGAAATATTCTTCAGGCATCAAAAATAAGCCTGATGGGGCTGGCGATACAGCTCAGTGGTTCCGGCGCCTGTCTTTCAAGCGCAAGGGCCTGGGTTCGATTCCCAGTAACCACATAACAATACTGGGTGTGGAGACTCACCCCAGCAGCAATCAGTACCACATACCACAGTGCCGGGCGTGGTGGCTCAGGCCTGTAATCCCAGCACTTGGGAGGCAGAGACAGGAGGATTGCTGTGATGTGAGTTGGAGGCTGAGCTCAGGGCCAGCCTGAACCACAAAGCGAGACCCTGTCTCAGAAAACCTTAAAAAAAAAAAAAAAGCCTGATGGTACTGAGGATTGAACTCACAGACTTTGCAGACAAGTTCTTGCTGAATTTCTAAATAGCCCAGATTGGGCCCAGATCTTCCTGCCTCAGCCTTCCAGAGTCATATTAGAAATGTGTACTATCTCCTCACTTGGATATTTTTTTTTTTTTTCTGAAGCAAAGTCTTTCCAGGTAGCCAGGCCTCAGCTTCCCGAGTCCTGGGGTTATAGGTATGTGCCATCACAACCAGAAAAGGATGCTTGCTCACAGGAGCAGATTTTGTTCTTTATCCTACATCTCCCGCCCCAGTATTTAGAACTTTTTTTTTTAAAATAAGGTCTCACTTTGTAGTTGAGGCTGGCCCTAATCTCACTATGTAGCCCAGGCGAGCCTCAAATTCACAGCAGTCCTCCTGCCTCTGCCTCCTGAGTGCTGGGATTATAGGCGTGAGCCACCATGGCTGGCACTGTGTATGTGGTTATCGGGGATCAAACTCAGGACCTTGCACTTGCCAGGCAGACACTAGAACCACTGAGCTAAATCCCTGGCCCCTAAAACTTTTAATTTGCCCTAAAATCACTGAAGTAAAAAAAGATGAATACATTTGAGTAAACTAATGTGTGTTGGTAAAAAGCCAGAAGTTCACCTGGAGAAAGGAATGTGTGAGGTGGGGAAACCTTCGGAGCAGCAGGAATGCTCTGGGTTTTGTTGTTGTTGTTGTTGTTGTTGTGTTGTGTTGTGCTCTGTTCATGGTGCCCCTGAGCTGCCCACATCTGCTTCGCACACTCCGCTGCAGGCGAATCAGCTGTCAGCATAAGGAAGGAGGGGCTTCGTCTGCTCTGTGCCTGCTGTGTCCTAAGGCCTTGGTTTGGAACAGGCCTCTGCATGCAGCCTAAAGATCCTGGCAATAAAACCTACTGATGGCGACAGAAAACACTTCAGATAAACTACTAAAGCAGATAACAAAAAGAAAAAGTCCCAGTGTCATAAAACTCCGAAGCCACATTAGAATTACAGAGTTAGACTGGACATGGTGGCACACACCTGAAGTCCCAGCACCTAGGAGAGTGAGGCAGGAGGATGACAGTGAGTTTGAGGCAGCCTGGCTACATAGTGAGCTTAAGAGCAGCTTGAGCTACATAGTGAACCCTTGTCTCAAAAAAACTAAAAAACAGAAAACTTCTTTGATGAATATTTTCCTTCTACCTTGGCCATGATGGTGCACGTAACTTCATTTGGACAGAGCAAATAATACTGATGACTTATTCTGAGCCAGGCTGTATGCTCACAGAAATGCACACTTTACACTGATAAATTTAGTTCATTTTCACCATACTGTGCAGTGGAGGCTTCTGCTATGAAACGAAGCTCTCTGCAGAAGCTAGATCTACACTGAGTGCCTGCCAAACTTTAGCCCTGGCTGTGTGGAGCGTCTCAACTATGGAAACATGGAATATTGCTGATAAAGCACCATCATTTTGGGTTATCTTGGGTCTTTTTAGAAAAAAAACAACTGTTTACTTTTAATCACTTTATTTGTCCTCATGTTCTTCTGACTATTAGGTAAACCTCTCAGAATGTTTGTTTTGTTTTTATGGTTTTTTAAAGGAGGAAATATTTATTTATATTGGTGCATTTTAGAGGTACATAGTGATCCATTCATCATAGGCGATTTGTACCTGTTCTTGATACATTGTGGTTTGTCATTGTTTTCTCGTTCCTCTCCCCTCCCGTTAACTCCGCTTTATTTTCAAAAGTCTACTTTCCATTCTCTCCTCTATTCTCTTTTTTCTTATCCTTCCTTTACTTTTTCCCGACCCCTCCCTTGTTCCACCTCTGACCTGAACATTTTCTTCTTATTTCCCAATATCTCCTATACATTTTGATTCTTATTTACCCTCCTCTCCCTGTGAGCACTGGTGCCTTCTGGGAGACCGAGAACGGAGCGGCCCCTCGGAGGGATGGGATCCAGGAGGACCTAGAAGACAGCGGGGTGAGAGGTGCAAGGGCCCTGCCTGCCGCAAGCAAAGCTATGTTTCCTGGGCAGGGACAGGTGTCTCTGTCACCTGATCCTCTACTGCAGAAGCCTGGCCGGGGCCTTCTCCCAGGCTGGCCCTGTCTCTGCCCCGTGGCTGTCACAGGCCTGAGCCAACAGGCCTGGTCCTGCCGTCTACCCATGGGAAAGGTGGCTTCCGGGGAGCTGATCCTCCCTCTGCTGGCCCAGCCCACTCGGTTCCTGGAAGTGGGGTGAACCGGGCCATGGTGTCTGCCGTGCAGCGCCTGAGCAGGACACCTGCCTTGAATTTCACCACTCCCGGGAGGGGAGAGGACACGGGCTTATGGCTGTGGGTGAATAAGGGCTGAGTATCCACCTGCTTCTCACTTGCTGTGGCCCAGGGCAAGTGACTTGACCTCTCGAGAGGGCTCAGTTTCTCCAAATATGAAATGGAGATGCTAACAGGACCTCAGGGGACAGCTGGAGGGCTGGCCACAACAGTGTGCGTGGCGGGGGAGATTTGGTGTGGCAAACTGGCACCTTATAGCACTCAAAACAGAGTAGCCATGGTGACCACTGCTCTACCACCCTCGCTGTCTGTGGAGCACAGAGGCTCTGAATGATGGGCTGGTGGCAGTCACAGATCTTGGCCCTGGCAGAGGTGGGAGAGGCGCCCTTTTATCAGCACAGACACAGGCAGCAGGCCAGCTGCAGCATTCCATAGGCTAGCGCCAGGGAGGGAGGGTGGGCTGAGAAGGTGTCGGGGCAAGAGGAGGAGCCATTGGGCTCTCTGTGGGTGGAGGAGCAGCAATCCTGCTTGGCCCAGCAGGCAACGACTGGTTCCTTCTTGCCAGACACCCTCCACCTGCAGCCCGGGGCTGGGAAGGCGTGAAATTCCTGTTTGAAACCAGGCTCCAGGAAGGCTCTTCTTCATTCCCGAAGGGTACGGCTCTGTGCTTCCAGGGATTCGTCACCCAAGAGAGCAGGCTGTCCGGAAGAACCAAATCGTGCATAGAACTGTATGGCCTGACTGAGGCCGAAGGGGCTCAGAGAGCCCCAAGCGACCATAATGGTTCCAAGACCAGACTGTGGACTCAATGCCGCCACTTGCAGCCTCCAGCCTCAGTTTCTCTGGGAAAAGGGGCTTTAAACACTCTCACATAATATGAATACTTTCCATTGGCTGTTGAAAGGGCAAGTGGAATCCCCTATCTGAAGCATAGGAATTATGTGCAGTCGGTGTCCAGTACATAATGGGTGCTTGCAGCCCAGCCTGTCTTTCCACACGAGGGGTGCCAGAGCTCAAGGGACCAAACTTTCCAGGAATTTCCCACCCCTCCACCAGAGGTCATCAGGACTAGACAATGGTTTTCTGGCTTGGAGGTGCGGGGATCGAACCCAGGCCTCACACATGGTATGCAAGGACTCTGCCTCAGAGCTCCAGCCACAGCTCTTTTTAAAAATTTGAGCCAGGGCCGGGGAGTTAGCTCAGTGGTTCCGGCGCCTGTCTCGCAAGCGGAAGGACCCGGGTTCGATTCCCCAGTAACCACATAACAATACTGGGTGTGGAGACTCACACCCAGCAGCAACCAGTACCACATACCATAGTGCCGGGCGTGGTGGCTCATGCCTGTAATCCCAGCACTTGGGAGGCAGAGGCAGGAGGATTGCTGTGATGTGAGTTGGAGGCTGAGCTCAGGGCCAGCCTGAACCACAAAGCGAGACCCTGTCTCAAAAAACCTAAAAAAAAAAAAAAAAAAAAAAAAAAAAAAATTTGAGACAAAGTCTTGCCAAGTTGTCCGGGTTGGCCTCAAACTATTGATCCTTCTGCCTCATCCTCTCAAGTAGCTGGGATTAGAGAGGTTTGTGTCACTGCACCGACCTGCTTGTTTTCTCATACTGGTTTTTAAAAATTAATAGTCTTTGTTTACTCATTCATTTTACTATTACGTAGCGTCGAGGACTATCGTGAAAAAGCACACCTGTGCGCGTTATCTTGAATTCACATGGTTTCCAGGACATATGCAATTTTTGTTCCGTTTCACCCTGTGGAAAACAAGCCCTGGGGAAAAGTAGTTTGTCCAAAGACTCCCCACAAGATCACACAGCATCAGGCGTCCTGGGTTCCAAGGTTGCATCACAAGCCACC
The DNA here is from genome assembly GCA_004026965.1 of Petromus typicus. Classification (NCBI taxonomy): domain Eukaryota; kingdom Metazoa; phylum Chordata; class Mammalia; order Rodentia; family Petromuridae; genus Petromus; species Petromus typicus. The sequence continues at coordinate 34,587 of PVIR01017259.1, forward strand.
GCCGGGCATCAACTTCGGCTCACAGACCTCCAGCCGCGCAGGCTTCGTGGGCGCATGCGCCGGGCAGCTTGGCGGCGGAGGGCTGGGGTCCTTCAGGGCTCACTCCTTCCTGTGACCAGCACGGGATGTTGCCGCTGCCGGACACGCGCCGAACATGACTGGGTGGCCTTGACGGGCCGATAGGCGGGTGCTTAGATGGCTTGCGTGTCTGTCCGCACCTTCAGAGCGTTCTGTTTGTGTATGTTTCACATGGAAAGTTTTGCGATAATGTCCAGGTATTTAGTGTTTACCTGTCCAGGTGTTTAGTGCCCCATTTTAGGGAATTCTCAGACTACACTGAGATATTCCTTCTACCAGGCAGTGAGTCGACGCTGCTGCTTTTGTTTTTTGAGACAGGGTCTCACACTTGTGGTGACCCCAAGTGCCTGGATTACAGGCATGCACCACCATGCCTGGTGAGCTGCCTAAGGGCAGAAACCAGGCGTCTCTGGATTCTCTGTGTGGGACAGTTCTGAAGGCTGGAAAATGTACTGTCGAGGTGTCCGCACTTGGTGAGGGCCTTTTTGCTGTGTCTTCCCATGCCGAAGGTGAGAGAGTAAGTCAGAGTAATAGCCTGTGTGTGTGTGTGTGTGTGTGTGTGTGTGTGTGTGTGTGTGT
>PVIR01017260.1:0-35232 GCA_004026965.1 Petromus typicus
CAAAGAAATAGTCTCATTTGAGAATTCTACAAGATTCGTATCTCTTTTAGATTTCCCTAAAGTATTTAGAAGGTCACTTGCCCATCTGTCTTCCTGGTAAATATTCTTACATATTATGCTGAATTTTCTTGTCCCTGACAGTCATGTACTAAAATCACATTGGGCTATAAAATCAAGGAACAAGCAACTTAAATAGGCTTTCTGAAGGAAAAAAAACAAAACAACAACAACAAAAAACCTTTCATTCTCTGGAAGTGGTTGGTTCATACTATAGCAGGACTATGCTGAGAAAGATGTATCCAAAGCCTTTATTTCCCTTCTGACGATACTTCATAGAGTATCCTCATGTTAATGAAAAATATTCAAATTTAGTGATGAAATTTATAAATTGTTTTATTTCTAGTACAACTTTGGTCTCTGCCAGGCATCAAATACTATTTCTTTTGTTTTGCAGCCAAAAGAAAAAGGATCTACACGAGTTCATGCCCTCAACAATGTCAACAAAGCACTGCAGGTCTTGCAGAAAAATAATGTGAGTGGCAACCTAAGCGGCGTCTGGGTACAGTGGGACAGCATGCTCGATGTCTGCGTGAGGATGTAAGGCCTGAGTGCAGAAAAAGCATTTGAAGTTCTCTTCTAAATCAAAGCAGTTCTTATTTAAGAGGATAAGCTCAAGTTCCTTTCTCTGTACTTCTGGCTAATGTAATTCCAGAAGCAAATGCAGGCAGTAACACAGGGCAGAGAAGGGCATGACCTCGTCCTGAGAGGACTCTCCTGGTTGCCTTCTGATTTTACTCCACATGGCTATATTTAGTGGGCACACTGTGTCCTTCACAGAGAAGTGTTCTGTGTGACAAACAATGTTTACCTGATAAAGAATTGTTATTTTTTATTTTTATTTATTTATTTTTTTGAGACAGGGTCTCACTTTGTGGTTCAGGCTGGCTCTGAGCTCAGCCTCAAACTCACATCACAGCAATCCTCCTGCCTCTGCCTCCCGAGTGCTGGGATTACAGGAGTGAGCCACCACGCCCGACACTGGTACTGGTTGTGGTACTGATTGCTGCTGGGTGTGAGTCTCCACACCCAGTATGGTGTGTGGTTACCGGGGATTGAACCCGGGTCCTTGCGCGTGCAAGACAGGCTCTGGAACCACTGAGCTAACTCTCCGGCCCTAGAATTGTTATTGTTATATATTCACTGTGTTAAGAGCTGAAGATAATGAAGTTTGTTTGAATCTAGCTGACAATTACTAAACACCACATCAGATATATAAATTGAAAAGTATATCAGACATTTAATTCCGAGTAAGAGCTGTAGGTTTGCTTTTCATTTCCACATTGGGTTTATCTGGTTGAAAATATATATGTTATATCAGAAAAAGTAAGCCATCATAGCTAAATGAGTTGCCAGGCGACAGGAATTCTAGTCTCCTCTGAGCGACTTTGAGTTCTCTCTCTTTCATCAAGGCCTCAGAGGCCAGCAGTCTGCCTTTCTTATTAACTTTCTACAACCTTTCTAATCGACCAATACATTCACTAGGCACTTTTAGTAGCTTCCTAATTACATTACACCTCTCTTTCAAGGATAAATTCAAATACATTGATCACACATTCTTAAAATAACCATAAGCAGTGATAGATTAGTAATGACATATACTCCCCCCAGATATTATTCAGCTCATTTCATGGGGTGAGGTCATTAGACAAGATATGGAAGCAGAAACTATATAGCAGTTGATTTTGTTATCAACCAATTAGGGTCATTGTCACTTTGAGTACATGAAAGTTATTTCATAGAAAAATTATTCTGATTATTTGTACAATGACTCAAGATATTTGATTTTTTTGTAGCCAGAAGAATATAGTCTATACACTATTTTTCTCATTATTAATCTGATAGATCTCTTGAAAGATTAGTATTGAGTAAATTATAGAAATCTTTTATGATATTTAAAACCCATCAAATGAAAACATGGTTTTCCATTGCAAAATACAGAAGCAAAGGAAATAGCATAACTTTCAGAAGATAACTAGTTAATTTAATAGATAAAATTAATAGGAAGACACTTTCCAAGAATATATAATAGGAAAACTAAATGTAATAATAAGTACTAAAAGGTATGCTATTGAATCTCCTGGTAGGGTAAATTAATTTGTATACCTACATAGTATGTCAACAGTTATGTTTTTTTCATACATGTATTAGACTATGACTATGTGGTTTCTTTTATATATTATAATTATTAACTTCACAGTTTTCAACACAGGCCAGTAAATAATCTCAGCAATTTAATACACCAGTTATACAACAGTGTCCTGTGTGAATTAGGAATAGCCAAAATGTTATTGTATGTGAAACTGTAAGCATGATTTCAAAAGAGAAAAGTTGACTCAAATGTTATCAGATGGTGAGTTGTTTCTATTTTCTGAAAGAGTCCTTTGTTTAAGGAACTGCAAATATAGTTTATTTCTTTGTGGATTACCTTTCCATTTGCTTTATTAGGAATTTTGATAAAGAAGTTTTTCACACTGGTATATTGGATTTAATACTTTTTGCTCTATTCAAGAAATATCTGCCTACTCAAAACCTTTGATTCATTACTTTATATGTTTTGTCTTATCATTTGAATATGGATCTATATTCTACCTGAAATTGATTATTATAAATTATAAAAAGTAGGGGTTAAGATGTTGTTGTTTTTCACATGGAGTTTAATTGACCTAGTCACATTTATTTTAATACAGTGTTTATTATTTTATTTTAATACAATTTTTCCTTGCTGCTCTTTGATACTAAAAGTATCATGAATATTCATTTATGCATATGTAAGTCCATTCTTGTACTTCAATTCACTTCCGTTGTCTATAAAAGCAAAATGTTATGTCATGGGGCTTACTACAACTTTATAATTATCTTCGTATGTTGTAGAACAAGTGTCTCTCGCACTATTATTAGAATGTGCCCTCCCAAATTTATGCTGAAATGTAATTCCCACTGTAACATTATTAAGAGGAGAGACCATTGAAGAGGTGATTAGATCACCAGGCTCTGCTCTCATGAATGAATTGGTGCCATTATCTCTGCAGTTGACTCTTCATAGAAAGATACGTTCAATTCTCTTTTTATTTCTCTGTCTCAGGACTTACCTGAAAGCCCTTAAACATGCAGAAGCTATGCTTTTGTACTTACCAGCTTTCAATTTTATGAGTCTCATCAACTTTTACTGTTCATAAATGACCCAGTTTGTGATACATATACTATTATAGCAGCAGAAAGTAGACTAAGACATTTCTCATATTATTGTTCTTCAAGATTTTCTTGGTTTTTATTGATCCTCCTGGTACTCTGTAATCATGTAAATCCATCATCAATCCATTTATAATATGAGCAACATTAGGTTAAATTATAGATCAATTTGGGTTTAGTTGACACATTTATTATACTGAGTGCCCCAGTTATATCCCATGGTTTTGTTCTATATTTCTAAAATTTTAAGATTTATAGATTGAGAATAAAATCTGAAATGTAGCCCACAAATATGAGGAGGAAATTATCAATATAAAAATTATTCAATCTCAGAAGTAAATAAGAAAAAAAGCTTCACCGTGATATCAATATAAATACCTAGACATGTTCATAGTTAGACAAACTACTAATGTCAAGTGTTGCTGGGGTTATTGGACTAGAACTGTCAATACTGACTATGGGAAATACCTTTTAAACAACCACTGAAAACAGTTGGCCATCACCTATAAATGTGAAAATATACAATTTTTACACACACGTCTTTTTCATCTAGGTGTATATATAACAAAAGTAAATCTCTATACTTACCAAAACTATGTGTGTGAGAATGTTCATAGTGGTATTATTTGTATTACCCCAAAATGGAAACAATTAGGAAATTCATGTGGTGGCATACTATAAATGAAAATGAACAAATGATAGCCATACATAATACAAAATGTGATTATTCTTTGAAAAATATTTTGGCCAAAAAAGGAAGACATGAATGCTTACATACTGTGGTATCATCTAATTAAATTTCAAAGAGAGATAAAATATTTTTATAGATTTAAATTTAAGAGAAGGGTTAAGTTTTAGAATCACTGGCAGTAAAATACATAAGGAAATATTCTGAAGTACTTGAAAACATTTTGTTTTATCTGATAATAGCTACACATGTCTATCAACTTTGAGAACAATTCAGCAAGCTGTGGTCTTTCAGCATCTCTGTTATACTTCCATTATTGAAAGACAACAGAGAAACTGAGAAGAAAAGTCTCAACCCAACTGTACAATCTCCCAAACTCTCAATGATCACCATATTTATCAGTCTGATCATAGATTCAGTGTCTTCTAATGAGATTTTTGAAGGTGTTAAATGATTATTAAAAAATAAAATGTGAGGCATCAGGATATAGCTCAGTGGCACTGCACTTGTCTCACAAATGCAAGGTTCTGAGGTGGATCCCAGGTAACAAAAATAAAATAATTTAAAAAACTAAAATAAAATACTGTTATTGCAGTGTATGCACCTTTTCTTTAAAGGCTACTTTCCTTTCAGAAAAAAAGAGATTCTTCTAAAGTTTTAACAGAGAAACATTCCAAATGTTTGAGATTTTGTTTTTGTTTTTGTTTTAAATTGAGGAGTTCCTTAAAGGAAGATTTTCATAAGGTTTCCATTTCATTCAGGGTTGAACTACATAAAAACAGGGGTTTCTGTGTTAAAAGGGAAGAATTTTAAGTAAAATATTCTCAAGTGGAAAATAAAACTCAAAATAAAGTAACCTTTACTGAAGTGACCTCAGGCTGGAAGACTCAAGCCATTAATGTTCAAAGTACATGTACTGTTCTTTAATACTTTTCCATTATTTTGTAGTAGAAGATGCTGAAGAGAAATGGAAACTATCCCAATGTTGACTTTATTAGTCTCTGATCATTATCACAAAGAATAAAATCACAGTATGATCTGAGAATGTTCCAAAGCAGTATTTTTTTCTAGACATGGATTTGAGGAGTCAGTGTCATTGCAATAAATGATCCTGGTACAGGATATTAATAAAGCAGTACAATAAAAGTAACAAATAGATTATTTTAAATTTCCTTTTAAAATGTCAAATTCTCTATTTGGAATTAAACTATGGAAGTCATGAATTTGTGGTTTCAAATGGCCATATCTTTAAAAGAGAAGTGCTAAGACACTTATATTCAAGACATTACTCACTAAGAGTCTTCTATGTTTTAGATTGTTTTCTAGGTAATTAAGGACAATGCAGTTAGTGATCATAGCAAACACAGGCTTTTCTGTCCTGGAGTCGGCAGCTATATGGCAGGGAACACTAAGTAACAGATATTGACAGGCAGATGTAAAATAAAGGTGTACCTTGAATAGGAGGTCTGAGAAGACCTCTTGGTTAAGTTGTTGTATAAGCTGGATTCTGAAGGTGGTAAAGGAGTGAAGCATGAGACTTTCTATAACAATATATTTCAGGTAGAGAGAAAAAAGAACATGAGGCCAAAAACACTTTGAGGATGAGGCCTTAGTGAGTGGACAAGACTGGATGTGGAAAAATAGTGCAGACAATGAGAACAAGGAAGTAGTGGGAATCAGAAGCCTGGGGAAACATCACTGGGCTTTGGACCCTGGTCTGAGAGGACAAACACTCAAAATAAAGATGTTATTATAAATTCAATAAGTAACCAAACAAGTTCTTTCTAAACTTTCACAATGGAATAATTAATAACAAAACATATGGAAAAGTTTTTTAAACACAGCAGGGTTTTTTTTTTTTTTTTTTTTTTTTTAGGTTTTTTGAGACAGGGTCTTGCTCTGTGGTTCAGGCTGGCCCTGAGCTCAGCCTCCAACTCACATCAGAGCAATCCTCCTGCTTCTACCTCCCGAGAGCTAGGATAACAAGTGTGAACCACCACGCCCGGCACTGTGGTGTGTGGTACTGGTTGCTGCTGGGCGTGAGTCTCCACACCCAGTATGGTAAGTGGTTACCAGGGATTGAACCTGGGTCCTTGCGCTTGCAAGACAGGCGCCAGAACCACTGAGCTAAATCCCCAGCCCTGTTTGCTTTGTTTTGTTTTTGTTTTTAGTGTTTTTTTTTTAAATTAGGGCAGTTTGTAGCACAGGATAGTAAAGTTTGTTTGGTAAGCTGGTACTTGAGTTTACATAATTAACTCTAGCTTTTCTCTAGCTTGTTAACTAACTCCCTTTCCTCCCTCCTCATACTGATCTCCTCTGAATCCAAAACTTTACTTCTGAATTGCCTATGATAAGAGAGTCATTTTTAATATGGAAATTTCAGTCAATAAGGAAAGCAAAATAAATCATAGTGCATGATAAAAATAATGCTAAAACCACAAAAAACTTGATAGAAATACACTTGCATTTAGAAGCTTTAATTCACCATTGCATGATTATGACACACTTTTAGTTGTCAACAAATGAGAGTATAAATAGCATGATACATTGCAAATTTAGTACCAGTTTTTCTCTTGATATTTCAAAACACAGTATTTGTACAATATGTGTATTATGAGTAAATCTTCCATAAATTTGGAATTGTAAAGAAAACAATAATTTAATTATTTCCTTTTAATTAAGGAAGGCTAAATCTGACATCTCAAGTAGGCTTTCAAAAAGTACTACTTCCATCGTCATTAGAAATGCTCTCCTCTGTGCCTAAAGAATGGCCAGAATTCAACAGATCCATCTCATGCCCATAAGCAGGAATGAAAGCCTTTCATCTTTAGTCAACTTTCTTATCCATTGATGTAGTCACCATACAATTCCAAGTCATTTTGTGAAGTTAAGTGTATTATTAAGTGTTCTTGTATGAAACAGATGTCATCTATAAAATAAAGTTGAAGGGAGGATATTTACAGATTTGTGAGCAGCATACTAAGAAGAAAAAAAACTAATGATGAATGATGAAGCACTCAGGGATAAGTATTCTTACTAATTTTATTGGTACATTTTATAGTATTAGTTCATAGACCCTATAGCCTCTACATAAAAAAAATAGACCTGGGAAGGGAAAGATTAGATTAAACTGATAAAAGCTCTAGTTTTGGGAGAAGCTCACCAGAAAGCAACTATGATCATAGACATAAAATTACTGACAAATCCATCTTTCTGAGGAAGTAAGGAGAAGCTATCCTTCCAGAGCTGCTCACTGGTTGAAGTCACTCAAAGCTATTAGGTAAAGATGTCATGGGTGATGGGGCCATTGCATACACAGAGGATCGAACCTAAGAGGAGGATACCACACAGGATACTCAGCATTCCAAGTATATCCCTTTTGTTTCTTAGTCAAATATGAACTTCAGAATATGTATATTGAGTTTACTAATGTCTAGGGCTAAACTTCACTGGGTCAACCAGAAAGCCATTTACTTCTGAGGGAATACTATGTCCTCTATGTGCTAATAAGGAATAAACATAGTTTGTTAGCACTTTGAGGCTCAGATAACATCACACTACTCCCCATACTTCTAAAAAAAAAAAGAAAAGAAAGAGAAAAGAAAGCAGGCTGAGTCATTTCTAATTTTTCCTCTTCTGTACAAATTTACTAAAGGCATATAAAAATATGAACACATTTTTAAAAGCTCCTACCACATGTACTCATTAAAATGGCTAATATATTAGAAGGCAATGAAAATAGCATTAAATACACAAAAGAAATCATAAAATGTATATTATTTAATACTACAATATAAATTAATAAAATATTTTATAATTCAATTCAATTAATTTAAAATATGTCAAAGAACAAAACAGTATGTAGGAAAAATTATTTCATGAGAAAACAGAAAAATAGTTTACATTCTACTCAGAGGTTTGGTTCTTGCCTTTGCTTTTATCTTCATTTTAAAAAAGGGAAAAATTAAATAAAGCTTTCAACTAAAAATATTACGAAAAGTAAAAATGTCCCAAGGAAAACAGACTGCAAAAACAAATGAAGAAATTAGAAAGAAGAAATAGTAGATACATTTAGGAATTAGAACTTTGCAATAAAATAAAATAGACTCATAGGTATGATCAGGAAAATATAAAAAAAACCCAAATGCATACAATTTAAAAATACAAAATTAAATATGAGTACAATATAAAGAAACCAAAAAAAAAAAAAAAAAATCCAAGTAGACCTGTGCAACTTGATTACTTGTTTAAAACATCAAAGAAATTTGATACTAGCAGAAAGTTCATCCACACTTTTGAGAAATTTGCTAAAAGAAAGCTGTATAAAAACCTCAATTCTCTAAGCATATCTCCAAGCTAGTATTAAAATCTTGTGGGAATTGAAAGTATAGCTCAGCAGTAGATCATGTCCTTAGCATGAACAAGTTCCTAGATTCACCCCCAGCACTAGAAAAAGAAAAAGAACAAATTTGAAAAAAAAAGGGGGGGGGTTAGCATTGTCTTCTTACAGGGATAAAAATTGGTGAAACAGGAGCAACAAAATTACCAGCTCATGACAGCCAGTCCGTGAGTGACATACTCAACATAGTTATGAGCTCTACGATTGTGTTAGCAAATAGTGAATCAATGAAGTTCTGGCTTTTGTAAGAATCTTTAGATGCTTTAGGACTCATAAAATGAAAGCATGGATTTCTTAGGAAGGAGAAAAACAATCTTCTTTTCAGAAAGACACTTCTTGGCAGACAGTAAGAAGCTTTTAGCTGGAGCTCCTTTTGCACATTTTGTTGCCTCCTCTTCCTTCTTGTGGCCTCTTTCTCTTTAGCTAGTTCCTCCTGAGCCAAAAAGCAGCAATGACAAACCTTTCAGAGCTTTCAATACTCAGAAACTGCCCACTGCAGCATGCCAGATCTACTTGCTATTATGTTTTATTTTGCTCTTTATTTATATTTGGACTTTCTCATGTAAGAGCAACCATGCAAATTTCAGCTTGGGTGTCCCATTCATTTTACTAGTTCTTTCACCCTGTTTTTCTGAAATGAAAAGAGATATTTCAGAAGTAATTTAAATATGTTTATTAATAATTTTCCTTAGATATAAGCACTTTTCGATGAGTTTTCTCCATTGAATATTTGCATTTCTAATCATTTTGTCAAGTTGAAGAAATAATTTTTCACTGATAAACTAATTTGGCAATTAAAAATATGATAGGGAGACTGAAGTGTTTGCGGGCTGTAAAGGTTGCTGTCTGAGTGTGGTAGGATCCTGGATCCTGTCTTCCTTTTTACACAGGAATATTTCCCACTTGGGTTCTCTCCTTCCTCCCAACATTTCCATGCTTATATTTTATGAATCCCAATGCTCTTAAAGATTTTTTTACAAAGAGTATTTTATGGGAATACACCTTAATTTAACTAGGACTTTGCTGATTTAGCATTAGTTGACACAGTTGTAGATCTCAAAATGATGTCAGTACGCTTGTTTCATCGATTGTCTGATACAAGGTGACAAATTTTTATCAAGTAACTTCATATTTACAAATATGATCATGTACCAAATGTGATCATCACCATACACTATTAAACCATGTATCTAAATTACCTATGTAAAAGGCCTAGAGGAAGCATTCATATATTAGCTATTCTCAAATATTAAGATCATCTTATTGACAGTTGTCATGGAATTACTTGGAATGGTTGTCAAATGTTACTGATCTGAAAAATGGTATAAGATCCATTTTTACTTCCATGTAATCTTGAGAGAATTGTAAACTGCTCTTTAAAACTACCGTTTGATGTCCCCTCTCAAAATTCAGAGGATTAAATAGGCAAATAATACATAGTTCGATACATCAGAACACAATACAGTAGCTTTTGTGGAATATAAATTGGTTCCATTTATCACTCATAAAACCCTGTATTCAAATATAAATTCCAAATTTTAAAGTTAATTTTTGCTAGGCTAGTATTTCTTTGACTTGTTTCAGTACCCACAATAGACCTCTAATATATTTGCATTTTAGAAGCGTTCATGAAGTAGGTCTTTTTAAACTCTAAATTAACAACTGTAGCTTCTTTGCCAAATGATGGCATGATTTTGGACTTACCTCTTCCAAAATATGCAGAATATAGAAAAGCATAAATTTAATATTTAAGCTTTTCTTCCAATCTGGGTTGAATTTATTACTCAAATTGAATGATCTTAAATTGATGATTAAATTGAAATGATGTCATTTGGAATTACTTGATAAGGAGAGCTATTTAACCCTCTTACCCTCATTAACATATATCGTTTGCATCAGGGAAAATTAGTATTTTTCCTGCAAATTTTATGTAAAATTGGGGTGATTATTTGGATATCATATGTACACATGGAATTTTTCTGGGAAAATATTTATTTGAATACACATTATCATTTTTAAGTCTTTTTACTGTGATGAATGCCATTCATGTTTGCTCATTATTGTCACTATTGCTTGTTTCTTTTCTTTTTTTTTTTCCTAACAGTACAAATCACTCAAGATTAGAAAGTGGGAACTATACAGGATTACCTTTGTTAAAAATGGCATTCTGTACAGCCAGGTATACAAGGTGTATACTAGTTATAAAATTTAAGTTGACTGAGGTTGTATGGAAGATTTATATATTTTTACCTTATTCTGTAGTGTCAGCTTATTATTGAGGTTAGTCTCCATTTTTACAAGTAATGCCCTATGATATATAATGTTGCATACGAAAGATGGCTCTTATTTTAGTTAGCAGAAATAATTTCCCAAAATGTTTGATTGCATTTTAGGTTCAGCCTAAACAGTCTACCTGTGTTGCAAATTCTATTTTGATATATTTGCTTTCATTGCTTTTTGCCCATTTCAAATTTTATATTATCATAATGATATATTTTTTAAAAATTTACTTACTCCAACAGTATTGTCAAAGACAATGTAAGTAGCAAGAAAAGAAGTGAAAGCAGCACTCCATTTGAAAGAATTCCCTTCTGATGTATTATTGTGATTATAAAAATATCTGAACTACAAATAAATTTATTTCTCTAGTTTCTAAGCCACATGTTGAAAGGATACATTTCTAAATCTATTTATCAACATTCTGTAGGTAGCAAATATTTAAAAACATTTAATCAATTACTAGTATGCACAGTTTGATAACTGATGGTTAGGAGAGTCGCTATTGTTAAATCTTACAAGGTTCTCTAGGTCAAATTGTTCATTTAAAAAGTATTTTCTTGTACACTTTTGGATCAGACAAAATATAATCTTTGATATATGGGGATATGACAGAGAACAAAGAAAATTTTTCACTGAGATTCAGGTGCACAGTGGCAATACAAGCCACCCTTGATGTTGTGAATATCAAATCATTCATCATTTAATAGGCATGTCTCATTGGAAGGAAATGGTTATGAATTATGCTGATAAGTCTTAAAATTTTCAATAGCGTAAATCTTAGATGTAACTTTAAAAATGTATACAGTGTAAGTGAGGCTACTTTGCCTTCCCTTCATTTTTGTTCTTTTAAATGGATTATATTTAGGAGGATTATATAAATACTCCACTGGCTCTTGAAATTGGAGATTTTTTAGCTTATCTATGTGATGGCAAGCATTTTGTAAAAGGCAATGAATACACTTAGAAAGTGAATTATGTTATTCTAGAAGGATAGAAGGAACGTCCCAGGCTGTACACAACTTGTATGAAAAAAATGTACAGATATGGAACCCTCCCAAAATAAGCGATGGAAGTATATGCAGGAAGAGTAGGTGTCAGCCTGAATATTTATAAAGCCCAGTACATGCTGCTTTCTTGTCAGTTATTTAAGAATTTGGTTAAGAAAATTCACTTGAACTTAAAAAAAAATATTATTTTGTGGTCTCTTCCATCAGATTTTAATTCATTATCAAAAGTTTCTATAGTGAACTTGTAACATTTGTTGTAGACTAAAAACTCTGAATGAAAAAAAGCTTTATGCTCATGTCCTTGGCATACCTAATTCAAAACATGATCAGATTTATGCATATTAAAGAACAAAAGTGACTCTTCCTTGAGATGAGTCTCAAATACTTAAATGATGTCTAAGAGCCATGTACTTTGGAACAAATTTCAAAAATATTTTAGTTTTCACCTAATTTCACTTGGCTGAGTGATATAGGACATTTTGTCATTAGTGCTTTGTAGCTGTGACATGCCCTTGTCGAAATTTGAAAGGACAAGAAAAGACTGATGCCACCATGTGTATAAAGATAATAGTTCCTGAAATTTCTGCTATCCCCTATTTAAAACTGTAAGTATTCAAATAATATACAAATTTATATATGGAAGACTTTATCCATTTCTCCATTTTTTCCAAAAAGTAAAAATACATGGTGAAGCTTATTAGTTTTCACAGAACTTTGTTACATATCACATATACACAAAACAAATATATGCATGCACATATTATGTATTTATCACAAATATACAATTTACATTTATTTATTTTCTTCCTTTTTTACTTATAATTTGCCTCGACACTATCTATTTTATTTTTATTATTTGATTTAGTACTGATACTCCTTCCATGTCAATATTCTGTTATATCATAAACTGCAATGATCAACAGTTATATGTAAAATAACACATCTACAGAACTTCAAACTCATTCTGTTAAATTTTCACACAAAATATCAGTCTTCATACTTATTGTTTTGTTATAAGATACTTACATTGTATAGAACAGGAAACCAGAATTTGAAGTATCTTTTGTAACTCTAATATTTAATTTTCTCCTCTCCAATGATTGTCAAAATGCTGATACAATCACAAAACATTAGATCCATATATCAGCACAAATGTTTATCCCCGTTTTTTTCTTTCTGACAGACATATAGAGTTGAACACACTTATTTTACTATTGGGTTGTTGAGTAATGTAAAAGATAAAATTATAGAACATGCGTTAGAAAAGAAACATGTAGGGCTGGAGATTTAGCTCAGTGGTTCTGGCACCTGCCTTGCAAGCACAAGGGCCAGGGTTCCATCTCTGTAAGCAGATACAACAATGCCAGGCATGGTAACTCATGCACGCTAGTAATCAGTACCACATACCAAGTGCTGGGTTTGGTGGCTCACACCTGTAACCCCAGCACTCCAGAGGCAGAGGCAGGAGGACTGCTCAGTTCAAGGCTCACCTGAGCTACATAGTGAGCTCAAGACTAGCCTGAACTACAAAGCAAGACTCTATCTCAAAAGAAAGGAAAGAAAAGAAACATGTAAAAAAATAATGTTGGGATTGTAACAAAAAAGTAAGGAAACAAATTTTATGTATATGGGGGGGTGGTAGGGTGGGTAGGGCTATGGGAAAAAATGAGAATTAAGTTGTGTCTTATACTGGTACAAATCCCCATTATGAAGTGCAATCATGATGTGTATATTTAATGTACCAATAAAGATAAAAAAATTAAAAAAAATATCCATTGTACAGTATGGTGGTGATTGTATAAGATTAATTAATAAAGAATGTTTTAGAAAAACAATATCTCTTTACAATCACATGACAATAAACACGACTTTATAGCAAGACAAAGTATGTGAGAATTTGGATTCAACAAGCCATACTATTGATATGAAGCATAGAAACATTACAATCAATCAATAATAAATACATGACAAAATACCCTATATTACGGCCTCTTTATGTTTATTAAACTTAGTTATTCTTTATAGTCCTTGGCAATTTGAAGAAAAGATATAGAGCAACAGACTAAAAATAGCAAAAATCAATAACATTCCTTGTGTATATGATGTGTAATATTTATTAACGTGAAGAGACACAATTAATGCACTTTCTGAAGAATTCTTCAGGTATAATTAATGAATTTACTCTCATTTCCTTAATTTTAACTCTGAGTTCTGGAAGCTTTGTCTATCTTTCATATTCTGTTTGTCTCTTGGTAAAATTAACATACTTCTGAAAAGTACAGGAACTCTACAGTTTACATCACTGATGATATCATGATGATCTGGACATGGGGAAAGCTGTGTGCACAGAAAACTTTAAAAGTTGAAAGGTTTTTTTTTTAAAGACATAAATAAGAATTAAGAATATATCATCAAAAACTATAAAAAAGAAAATTTTAAAATTGCAGTCAAAATACAAGACTAAAACCTATACTAAAAAGGAATCTATTCAAAGTAGGTAAAAGATCAGCAAAATAAACTTCTAATTCAGCAAACAAAAAATAATAATAAAATATGGACAAGATTATTGATGAGAAAGGCTGCATAATATACAATAAATTAAGAAGATGCTATAATTCTGTAACATGATTTTTTTTTAATTCTAGGAAACTGATATTTCCTAGTAGAATGGAAATTACAAAATTTAAAAAATACTAAGTGGAAAATTAAGCAAGACTAATTACTTCTGAAAACATTTGGTAGGTTATTAGAAAATCCACAACTGAAAACTGTACTGAGATTATTCAAATAATTTTGTGATTCCTGTATTTTCAGCTATCTTAGAATATCTAAAAAGATAAACTCCACAGTTCCTTTCATGATGTCACAATAGTGCTGGTAACTTCATCCAGAAACCATAAAATTCAATCATAGCTCTGTAGCAGTCTGAATAAAATGCAAATCTTTGATTATGCAGAATGATATGAAATTGCTTGTAATCACACCTAGGAAGTTATAAGCATGTAGTAATGTTAGTTTCTAGTCACAAAGAACTCTTAAATGTAAGAAAAACCAGGAAATTCCCCTATAGAAAAAAAATGAGCAAAGCATATTAACACAAAAGTTACAGATGGAATTGTAAGAGTCTGTTATACAAAATACATTGCAAAGGTAGTAGAAATCATGGAAATAAAAAATACTGTGAAGTGAAATATTTTTACTCATCGAATGAGCAAAATTTAAAATGCAGAAAATACTTTTTGCTTCAGAGGGAAGAGCATATCCTCACAACTTACTGGTTTAAATGCTATATGTTTTTCAGAAAAGAATGTGCAAATTCCTACTAAAATTAATATGCACATCCATAGATCTAGTAGATATCTTCTGAGGCATACTAATAAACAGTGGACACATTAATATATGAGGATATATATACAAGATATATGTTGATGCATTGTATAAATAAATATGACAAGACAAAACAAAATATATCAAACACTTGAAGCAAAGTAAATTTCCACTAATATGGGTCTGGCTAGCTATGGTACATCTGAACTATGAATTATAATGTCTTTAAAATAAATTAACAAAATTTACTATTACAAAATGAACTGCTGTAAACATAAGTGTGCATATATTGCTATGGTATGCTTCTTTTAGTTTTTTCTTGAAAAGGTCCAGCAGAGAAATAGCAGAGCCAAATGGAACATGTAATCCTAGTGTTTTGAGGAATTTCTACATTGATTTCCACAGTGGTTGCACTAGTCTACATTCCCACCAACAGTGGAGGAAGGTTCCTTTCTCTTCACAGCCCCACCAGTATTTGTTGTTGGTTGATTTTTTTTTATAGCAGCCATTCTTTTGGAATGATATAGAATCTTACTGTTTTTTTTTTTTTCATCTCTCAGATGACCCATGATGTTGAACATTTCTTCATATGTTTACTTTCTGCTTTTATTTCTTTATCTTAGAAATGTCTGTTCATTTCAGATGACCATTTCTGAGTTGGATCTTTAAATGGAGGGACTGATTTTTTTTAAAGTTCTTATATATTCTAGATAATAGTCCTTTGTCTGAAGAACAGCTGGTAAAAATTTCCATCCACATTGTAGGTTGTCTTCACTCTGTTGGTGATTTCTCTTGCTGTGCAGAAGCTGCTCAATAAGATGAGATCTCAGTTGTTGATTATTTCTTCTAGTTTCCATGCTACTGAGGTTTTGTTCATAAAGTTTTTCCCTACTCCAGTGTTTCCAAGAGTTACATCTACCCTATTTTCCATCAGGTTTGGTGTTTCTTTTTTAATATTTAGACCTTGAATCCACTTGGATTTTAGTTTAGTACGTGGTGAAAGGTATGGATGTAGTATTCAATAGCTAAAGTTTGGAAACAACCTAAAAAGCTACCAACTGGTGACTGGATAAAGAATATATCCTTTTAAAATATATACATATATTAAATATAGAAAAATATAGAAAAATATTAATATTTTAAATTGTATATATATATATATCACAAAGCAGTATTATTCAGACAAAGAATGATAAACTTGAGACATTTATAGCTAAATGGGTACACCTTGAGGCCATAATCATAACTGAAATAAATAGCATACACTTGTAAAAATAACAAATCATTTCTCTAGTGTGAGAAAATGGAAGAAACCAAAATGTAAAATACGAAGAAAATGTTCAAAGGGTAAAGTGAACTAAGGATGAGGGGAGGGCAAAGAAAAGAAGGAAAAAATTAAAAATGAGTGTAAGAAGGACAAATGGAAACAGATCTTATGTTTATGGGGAGGTGGAAGGGAGTTGTACAGGAGGGGGAAAATATAAGAATCAGGATATATCATGTACAGGTACAAATTCACAATGATGAATGTGACGAATTCGACATAAAATGTAGCAATAAAATAAATAAATTAAAAATGAATTAGTAAATGAGAATGTTGTTTAATAAAAGCAAAATTCAACATAATCTTCATATTCTGCCTTTTTTTTTTTTTTTGGTCGTTTTTTCGATTGATATCTGAGAAGTGAACACGGGACCTTGCTGAGCTCCAATCAAAGTCCTTTTTTCTATGTCTAATTTCATTCTGCATTCACACGTTTTCTATTTTTTAAATTTTCTATTTTAATTTGGTTTTGAGACTGGTTCTCCGTAAGTCATTAACTTGCCAAGCCTGGGCTTGAACTTTATATCTCAGCCTCCCAGAGTCTTGGGATTACAGTCATGATCCACTGCACTTGGATGACTTTTTTCAGAATAAAAACTCCATAGATTTGTGTCTATAAAATCATTTAATGTTCATTAGATGATTGTATAAATAGAAAATATGATGGAAGGTTTTTTGGATCAGATTGTGTGACAAGTAAAGGAAAGAAACAGGAAAAAACTAAATGGAAATTTAAAAATTTCTAAAGAAAAATAGGAAATACCTATGAGTTCACTCATGCATTTGTGTAAAATAAAATGTGTGAATGCAGAATGAAATTAGACATTTTTATTTTTCAGATTTATTTTTAACAGATATCTAAAATATAAAAATCATATATGTTAATGCATTGTCATATGGTTTCCATGAATTAATATATTTTAATAAAGTATAAATAAAATTTAACATGTTTATCCCCTCAGATACTTTTCATTTTACTCATGGTGAAAACTTTCATTTTTCAGTTTTTAAATTTTTTTATTTTATCGTATATTTGCAGTGAATGTGGTTTACAATTACCTTGGGAAGTGATTACATGTATATAATACAACTTGCGTCTTGTTTTAATCCTGTTTCCCCCCTCCCTCCTTCCTTTTCCAATTCCCCTATCCCATTTTTCATTCTTGTTAATATTATTAATTGTAGCTACTTATTTCCCTTTCCCCTTCTCATCCTTGCCTTGGGATAGTTCCTTATTACAAGAGGTCCATTCTCTTTTCTTCTTCTCTCTGTTCTTTATCATTCTATTTATTTGTACTTTGCCTCACTCAGATCATACCATACATTATGTTATCTCATGTGTCTGGTTTATTTCACTTGACATTGTATTTTCCAGGTGGATCTATTGTTCTCCAAATGCTTCATATGTGTCATTCTTTATAGATGAGTAGTATTGCATTAGATATAGATATTACATTTTCTTTATCCAATTGTCTATTCCTGGACATACAGGCTGCTTGTAGGATTTAGCTATTGAGTTGTGCTGCTATAAGAGTTGGTATGCATGTAACAGGTCAAAAATTTCAAAATCCTTTCTTTTAGATTGTTGAAATGTATATTAAATCATTCTCTATAGTCACCAAACTGTGCAAAACTTGAATTTTTGAACCTAACTTTTAGTTCTCATCAGTCAGCTTTCTTCCTTCTCTCTGCACCCCCCTCAGTCTTTGATAACCACTATTCTACTCACAACTTTTAAGAGATCAAACTTTTTTTTCTTTTTCTTTCTTTTTTTTTTTTGAGACAGGGTCTTGTTTTTATAATTCAGACTGGCCTTGAGCTCATCCTTGAACTCACAGCAATCCTCCTGCCTCTGCCTTCCAAGTGCTGGGACTGCAAGTGTGAGCCACCACACCCGGCAATGTTGTATGTGGTTGCCGAGGATCGAACCTCGAACCTTGCCTTTGCAAGGTGGACGCTGGAACCACTGAGCTAATTCCCTGGCCCGAGATCAAACTGTCTAGATTTTATTAGAGAGGAATATCATAGAGAACCTGTTCTATGCAGAGATTATTTTAACATAATGATCCTCAGGTCTATTTTGCAAATGACATTTCATTCTTTTTTTCCAACTGAGTGTCATTCATTTGTATCTACAGATGACACATTCTTATTTTTTCATTAGTTGGTCAACACCCAGTAGTTCTATTTGTTGCCGATGGTAACAGCACTACAATAAATATGGGAGTGTAAGTGTCCCTTCCACATACTGATTGTGTTCCTTTATCCATATACTCCATATTTGGGTTGCTTCATCATACAGTTCTGTTTCCACTTTTTGTGGAATCTCCATACAAGTTTACATTGGCAGAAGCAGTATGCAGGTGTTCTTTTTCCTCAACATCCTGGCCAGGCCTGTTGATTTCATTCTTTTCAATAGTAGATATTCTTACTGAGAAGATGTGATGACATATCACTATGATTTTTATTTGTATTACCTTCATGGTTAGAAAAGTTGGAAATTTTCTACTCTACCTCTGGCTATATGTACACCTTCTTTTGAAAAACACCTGTTAAATCTATTGCTTATTCTTAATCAGTTTATCTTTATTCCTCTTAGTCAATTTCCTTGTATATCTTCAGTATTAGATATCAGAAATATGGTGTGCAAGTATTTTTCTCTCATTGTGCATTATTTCTTCATCTGTAGATTATTTCCTTGGCTGTACAGAGGCTTTTTAGTATTATGCAATCCTATTTGTCTATTCTTGCTTTTTTTTTACTTGTATTTCTGAGTCATTGCCAAAATGATTCTCCAGACCAGTATCATAGAGTTCCCTCAGTTTTGTTCTAAAGTTTCAGTTAATATATATGATTTTTATCCATTTCTGTATATTACATGAGCTAGAACATCTAATTTTACTCTTTTGCATGTATATATAGTATCTAGATTCTGAGTATCATATATTGAAGTGTTTGTCCTTTCCCCATTTGGAATTCTTGGCACTTTCGCCCAAGTCAACTGATTATACATATGTAGGTTTCTGGGCCCTAGATTCTGTTCCACTGATTTAGGCATCTTTGTTTTTAATGCCAATATCGTACTACTTTTATTGGCATAGATTTCTGTTATCTTTTGAAATCAAGTAGTATAATACCCTTTCTTTTGTTCATGTTTCTCAGGATCTATGTGGTTATTGTACATTTTTGTGGTTCTGTATAAATTTTAGCATGTTTTTTCCTATTTCTATAAAAATGCTATCAGAATTTTGATGCTATCGCGTTAAATACACAAATTGCTTCGAATGATATTAGTATTATAACATGATTAATTCTCCCAATCATTGAATGTAGATTATCTTTCTGTTTGCTTGTGCCTTGTAAAATTTCTTTCATCAGCTTTCAGTTTTCATGTCATCTCTGTCTGTGCTTACATTTATTCCTGGGGATGTTTTGGGAAAACAGCGATTTTCCTTGGAGTTGTTTTCCAGATGTCTTCTCAGATAGAATCATTATTGGCATATAGACATACTATTGACTTTTGTATATACAATCTCTGTCCTTCAAATTTCCTGAATTTGTTTTTATCTCTAAGAGGTGGTTTTGAAGTATGTAGAGACTTTTCTGTTTAAGAACATGTCATTTGGAAAAGAAAATGAATATATTCCTTCTTTTTAAATTTGGGGGCCTTTTCTTTCTCGCTGTAATTTAATTGTTCTAAGACAGCCAGCTCTCTGTGGAATAGAAGTGACAAGGGTGAGCACCTTCTTCTTGCTCCTACATTTAGAAGAAAGGCTTTAATTTTTTACTATTTAAATTTTTATAGCTATGTACTTTCAATACATAGACTTTGTTGTGCTGAGATATCATTTTGACCTTTCAACTATGCAGTTTACTGGCTTTAATTGTATTGTCATTATTGAACAACTTTCATCACTATCTGTCTCCAGATTTTTTTATCATGCGAAACTCAATTCACACCACTAAAAAAAAAAAATCTCCCCATCCTCCTCTCCCCCAAACCCTGGTAACTTCCTTTTAAAATTTTTTTAAATTGATATTTTTGGTATATTTTATACACATAATGATCACAATTCACATTGAGAATTTGTACCAGTACATGATGCTACTTAATTTTAATCGTTACAGATTCATAGTTCTAGGTTTTTCATATCTGTGGTAACATGCAATATTTTATGCTTTGTGTCTAGCTTATTTAACTTATTATGTTTCCAAAGTTAATTGATATGGCTAGTTCCAGAAGAATTTATTTCCTTTCAAGCCTAAAGGATATTCTTCTCCTCCTCACCTCCTCCTCCTCCTCCACATATACACACACATGCACACACACATAATGTGGATATCCTTTTATGTTTCAGTGGTCTATTGATAGTTTCCATCTTTTGTTGCTGTAAATCACTCTGCTATGATTATTTACATATATATATATCATTTACATGTATATTTTTTCAAGTATATGCTTTCAAATTATTGTTTTAATTTTTGATACAATACATACCTGGAAGTAGAAGTGCTGGAGCCTATATGATTTTAATTAGTTTTATTATGTAGTCTCCTATTAACTTATTGACTTCTTTGTTTTGTTTTATTTTGTTTTTGCTTTCTTGAGACAGGGTCTGACTGTGTAATTCATGCTGGCCTTGAACTCACTGTGAAGCTTAGGCTGGCCTTGAATTCAAGGCGATCCTCCCACTTCATTCTCCTGGGATTATAGGCATGGACCAGTATGCCTGATTTAATTTGTGAATTTATTATTGGGATTCTACTTTTATTTTCTTTAGTAAGGCTGAGTAAGGTACTTCTACATTATAAAAATTGGTCCTTAAAGGGATTTTTTGCAAATAGGAAAATAGAAAAACTATCTCCCTACTCACTCAGTGAGAAGTCTCATCACAATGGATAGGACTTGTTTATTGCTCTGTCTAAGTCTCCCTGGGATCATCTGCATGACAAATCAAAATTTAACTATCAGAATTAATTCTCTGAATTTAAAACTCTTTATTACAAATTGCATATTCTCTTCTAACTAATCAAATTATCAACACATCTAGTGTAATTATCACTTTCACTAAAATTAAATACCATAAATTTAAGAACATTAGTCCTTTTTGTCTTCTCAGTACCTCAGTGTGCAGAATGAAGCCAAAATGTATTTGTGAGTCAAGGAATCATTTGTTAAATTTATAATGGCCTTTCCACATGGAGGAAATCTCTCCTTTGTTGTCATTTGAGGACTCTCCAGATGAAAAGTAGATAATGGTGCTTTCTTCTTTGTGAGTCCTTAACATAATCCTGCAGGTTGCAAAACTGAAGAATAATACCATGGCCATAATGTTAACATTAATTCAACCTACCAATAATATTCATATATTTCCACTTTTGTTTCTAATTTTGTGCCCATGCATGTATTTTGTTCTGTGTAGTACTGTACATGTAGATTTGTGTGTCCATCATCAGAGTCACAATTCAGGACAGTTCCATCACTCCATGAATGCCTTCTATTATGCTTGTATGACTACTTCTATTCACCCTATATATTTCATGGTCTTTCCTGACCTCTTTAAAATAACACTTTCTTTCCCATTTATATATATATTTCCTTTCCAGGAGTTTGATATAAATAGAATTACATAATATGCAACACTTGAAGATTGATATTTTTAACACATAATTTCCATAAAATGTATCCAGCTTACTTCCTATACCAATAGTATGTTACTTTTTATTACTTTGTGTTTCTCCATTGTGCTGTTCTTCCACAGTTTGTTTTGTTCTTCACCCTTGAAGGTCACGTGCATTATTCTAAGCAGCTAGCTAATAAAAGTAAAGATAGAGTTCCACGGTATTTTTCTCTATCCTTAAGTTTTCATTTCTTTCAAATAAAAAGAACTCAGTTCATGAATTGCATGGTAACTACATGTTTATTTTTGTAGAAAACTGCCAAACAGCTTTCCAGGGCAGTTGTACATTTACATTTTGAACAGCGAGGTTTAAGGATCCAGTTTCCCACATCCTCATTAGTATTTGATATCCCCACTCATTTTCCTTTGAGTCATTAAGATTGTGTGACAGTATCTCGTTGAAGTTATAAATTATACTTCCCGGATGCCTCATAATGTTAAGCACATTTTTCACGCCATTGTTTTATTTTTAACTAAACTCCAGCTACAGAAGTTAGGAGCATGAAGGACAGGTGACATAGACTGTCCTAATCTATTCTGTTTTTATATAACCAGATGCTTGAGACTAGTAACTGATAAAGAAAATACATTTATTTATAGTTGACATGAAGTGTCCTACTCTATTCTGTCTTTCTGTAGCAAGATACTTGAGAATGGTTGTTTTCAAAAAATAAGTGTATTTATCTCACAGTTCTGGGGCTCTAAAGATATGTCATAAGCACTTGCTTTTAGCGAGTGAAGGCCACATAGAATATAACACATGTTGGGAGCATATGCAAAACAACATTGTGAAATGGTAAGAAAGGAAGTGAAAGAGCACGCTGAGGATGCCAAAATGCTTTATAAGATTCTCACTGGTGTTAACCTGAGAACTAACCTTCCTGGAGATAAATATTAATCTCTTCTGAAGGTTCTGTCACCACTGATCTGATCTTCTCTCACTCCCTAGTCCTCTCCCTCTTGTAGGTTCTACCACCTCTTCCACTGTGGACCAAGCTTCCTGAACATGAAACTGAGTGATCGCACCACAGTATGGAAATATAACTGAAAAATGACACACTGCTAGATTTGATTCCCAAACCTAGCCTTGAGTAGGAAAATGATATACAGCCACTGTCTCCTTTGTTTGTTAAACTTCTGTTATTTCTCCCAAAGCAGGGTTATTTTATTCAAATACACTCACTCCTTTGTGTCAGAAGTAATGGAATTATTACCTCTTTTTTTTCTTTTCTTTCCCTTTGTTTTTTCTTTTTAGTTGCAATTTTGTAGTAGGAAGCAAATCTTGATTTTAGGTATAATATATGATTTATAACTGTTGTATCCTTTATTTAGAGGCTCTGATTTTCCTATAGAATCTAATGTAGTTACATGCTAAATGGATTTCCATTTCATATTTCTGTGAATGTATCATGGATGGTTGTTTGTTAAGAAAAGTGAATTTATAAATGCATTTGTTTTGATTTTGAGTTTCTTCATAAAAATCTATAATGCTACTTATATTCTTTAAGTGGATTTATGCTTGTATTTGCTTTCTTTACATCTAAAAAATGTTGTCTACTTCCTTCAACTATTTCCTCTTCTCTTTAACAGGTTGATTTAGTGAATATTGGAAGCACTGATATAGTTGATGGAAATCATAAACTGACTCTTGGTTTGATTTGGAATATAATCCTCCACTGGCAGGTAAATTTTTTGACCATTCTTCCCTAATACTATCTTTCCTCATTCTTATTCTTGTCTTCAAAGATAAACACATATGTGTACCTCTAACAATATCAAGCTGTCATTATAATATTGACTTTCAAACTTATCACAACACATGTCAATTGAGAAAATAAGGATCAGGAGATAATAAAATAGGTTCTGGCACATTTGCAGCAATATTTTTCTTCTATTTCAATGAGTAAAGATAAAGCAGAAAACACAAAATCCCAACCATAAGTTAATAAAATATTTTTCTTCAAGTATATGTTTTGTGACTTACCTGATAAGTGACAAAGACATGAGCTTTTATACATCTCATATTTTTTCAATGTGAATTAATACCAATGATAAATTAGTAGGGTATATTTTTATGAGTATACTTATATACACAAACTCACTCCAAAATCTGATTCAATAATTGAATGTCTTTCCAGCACTTGAACATAGGGTCTTATGAATGTCTATATTTATCTGACCTCTGTAAAATGAAATAAAGTTAAATGAAAAGGATATATTTTATACTTTTGAATCCAAACGTGAGATTAAATTGTACATTCCCCACATATCATGTTAGTGGTACTAAATAGAATGCTACCACTTAGAATGCCACGTGGAAGAGGATCTTTTACCCTAGAATATTTCCAGGCATGTTTTTATAGTATTTCCTTGTGTGAGATCTCCCTTACAGCCTGCTATTTTCACCTGGGTTCCCCAGTTACCAAGTTCTCGCAATTGCCAAAAGAGCCTTCCCAGCCTCTGCCTACTTGCTTCACTCTTCTAACGTACTAAACCATACTCTGAAACCATGGCACATTCTTGTTTTAAATATTCTGCTCACTGTCCCTTGTCATACTTCAGTGAATCCCAAAAGATACTTTTTACTGGGAACAGAAGTTTGCTTTCCTTATAAATAGTGGAAGGAGCCCTTGACTACAGCAAAGATTAAAGGATACTGTGGCCAAGTTAATGCACTTTCGTGGTCTGTCAGATTATGAACGGCATTAAGAGATAAAAAGATTTGAACCCTTTCTTTCCAATCCACATGCTATGTTATTAATGGTGCTGGAGAAAAATTTTCTTTGAACCTCTAAAATATCAAGAATTCTAGCTCTATTTCCCTATCCTTCTTTTTCTAGTTTTCAGTTCAAATAATATTGCTAGCCTGAAAAATACTGTGTGTTTTCAGGACTAAGTGGCTTTGAACAAAATTGTGATGCAGACAATGCATGTTTGCATTTTTAAAATTTCCTTTTATATGCTAACCATCATTTTTAGAGTGGTAAAATTCATCTCTGGTTTCACTTTTGCTGCTTAAGTCAATTCACCCTGAAATCTTTATATTATTTATTATTTATACAACATACGCTTACAAGAGAATGGTGACTTACATTGCTGAAAACCCTTCTTATAAACACCTGCCTGTCTAATAGCTTCTGTGGGAAATAGTTGATACTCTGTTTTTCTGTTGAGCTTCACAGAAACTATCTTTTCTTTATAGAAAATTATGTCTGTTCTTTTACTCTTGGCCCTGTAGTGCAACTCATCCCTATCACACATTGAGTTCTGAGAAATATATTTTCAGGTTCAGTATCCAAGTCTTTACTGGTGCATTATGAACACACATCATCGTCATATTCAACATTGAGAGTTTGTACCAGAATATGACACAACTTGATTCTTAGTTTTCCCCTTCAATACCCACCCTGCAACCCCCCCCATATACAAAAGCTTTGTTTCCTTTTTTATTACTATCACATTCTTTTTAGCAGGGAAAATTTTTATCAAGCCATACTTTGGGATCAGTACCTGGGGAAGACCAGAGAGAAAGGAAGAAGAGCTACAGCTGTGGTCCTGACCCAATAACACCCTCATCCCAGTGCATTGTAAACTTTGAGTAAGAATAAGAGTTTATAGTGCTCTGACTGGGGCCAGGTTGCTGGGTGTTTATATCACTCTGTCAGCCACTCGATATGGGAAAGGGATGGCCAGGAGGACAGGCCGCTCCAAACGAGGTAGTTCCTGAAAAGGCTGGCACATGGAGGATGCCTGAACACAGCTAGATCTACAAGCTGTTATTGATAATGTCACTGATTTGCTATGTCTAACATACCTTCTTTGCCCAGTTAACTCCTAGTTATTTTTAAAAAAATTACTCCTCAATGACATTTCAATGATTTCCACTAAAAATATGATTTATAGTTTACACACATGTAATGTTTATTTCTTTTTCTCTCTTTGGGACAGTCAACCCTGAGGGCAGGATTTTCTGTATACAAGCTTATGTTTAGAACCAGCTCAGTGATTTCTAATGAATTGTGTGTAGGAAAAAAAATTAATAATTAACACATATTGCCCTTTATTTTATTCACAGCAACATTGGCACTGAAGAATAAGCAAAACCAGTGGAGCTGAGGCTCATAAGATGAATTAGTGATATAATGATGCTAAAAGAGTTTTGGATTGAATACAGAGTTGTCCTTTAATATTATGTACATTCTGGGAAGTCTGGCCAAGCATTTCATAAATGAATTTTATTCATCACTGGAGGATTGCCTGTTCAGTAAAAAGCCTTTGCCACCACTGTGCCAATGTTTGCTGATTCCAAGCCTCAATCAGTATAGGACAAGTAGTACATGTCCTAAAATCACTCTACAGAGAGGTGATGCAGTATGTAATTTTAAAAAGTGATGTGAAAAATCATGTATTTTATATAATTATTTGACGTATGTAATCCCTGATTAACTGATTAAATAAGCAGGAAACAATTTCAGAAATGTTAGCAATTTACCCCTAAATAATATATATAATTAACACAGTATCCTAACAAATATATGCACATTTCATATCTTCAAGTTATATCCATATTTATAAAACACGAACTCAAATCTTAGAAAAGTATTTCAAAATAAATTTAGTAATATATCCTCAAGTGTTCATTGTATCTTTCATTAAATATATGACTAATGCTTGAGCCAGGCATTTAGCTCAGTGATTCTGACACCTGCCTTGCAAGCACAAGGGCCCAGGTTCAATCCCCTGTAATCACATGCAACAATGCTAGTTGTATTGACTCATGCCTACTAGCAGTCAGTACCATATATCACTGTGCTGGATGTGGTAGGTCATGCCTGTAATCACAGCACTTGGGTGGGAGGCAGAGACAAGAGGATTGCTGTAAATTCAAGCCTCACCTGGGCAACTTAGAGAGCTCCTGCCCACCCACCAAATGACTATGTTTGAGATCTTAAAATATGTTTCACAGCAGTTTTCAACACAGACCCTTACATCAAAAAGAGCTTGGAAAGAAGTATTTCAAGTATTAAAAGAAAACAATCTCTGCCATAAAAAATGATAGGCTTGAATCATTTGTACTTAAATGGACATACCTTGAGGATATCCTCATAAGTGAAATAAATAGGGCACAGATAGGTACATATCGCATCTTTTCTCTGGTATGAGAAAATAAAGATGTAAATGAGTCCTAGAATGGTATGTTATATAATGTGAAATAGAAAATGCTCAAAGTAAAATAGGGTGAAGGGGGAAAAATAATAAGATTATAACAAAAAAGTAAGGAAACAGATTTTATGTATATGGGTGGGCGGTAGGATGGGTAGGGCTATGGGAAAAAATGAGAATTAAGTTGTGTCTTATACTGGTACAAATCCCCATTATGGAGTGCAATCATGATGCGTGAATGTAATGTACCAATAAAAATTTTTAAAAAAGAAAACAATCTCCCACCTAGATTGATATACCCTGAAAAATTAACTTTCAGAATTGACAGATAAATTAGATGCTTCCATGAACAATTCATAACTACCAAATTTGCACTCCAAAATATTCTTGAGGATATTCTTTAAAAAGTCAATTCCATGAATCCCAATAAAATGACACCATTAGGCAAGGCAAGAAATTAAACATAGGAGAAAAAAAACCCCTAAAAACAAGAAAATAATATTATAAGGATAAGTTAATCCATATCAATTATAACTATCAATGTCAGTGGTATCGATGTACCAACCAGACATAGTAGAAGGGCAGAATGCATCAAGAAACCAGATCTAATGGTATGCTACATACAAAAAATACATTTAACTTAAAACAATTTGTACACTGAAAGTGAAAGGATGGAAAATAATGGTCTGTGCAACAGAAATGCAGAAAAAGAAAGGGTGACTATTCTATCTGCAGACATAAGTGAATTCCAAGCCAAAACTGATCAGAATAAATGAAGGTCACTATTTACTTGTTAAAGGAACAATCCAAGAGGAAGAGATAACAATTGTAAAGATATATAGAAAAAATACCAACATACTCAACTGTATAAAACAAACAGTAATGTGCATACAAAACCAAATTAGTACTAAACAATTGTGGTGAGTGGCCTCAATATTTCACTGGCACAAGATGAAGAGCTAAGATCGCCAAATGTCACTGCACTCAACTATGTAAAAAATATTAAGGTGCATGAAAAATCAAATAAGCCCTAATAAACACAGTTGTAATGGGACACTCATACCTCACTCTCGCAAGTAGACAGATCAACTAGGCAAAGAAGTCAACAAAGCTGAAAACAACCTTTAAACAGGTGGATTTAATAGATATCTCCAGAGTGTTCTACCTCACAATAACAGAGTGCATATTCTTCTTAGCTTCCCTTGGGACTCTCTACAAAATAAACCACATGCTAGCTTATAGAGAATATGTTTTAGAACTTTCAAAGAAATTTAAATTATCCCATGCATACTATCAGTTAATAGTACAATGAAAGCCTAAATAATACTAACCAATTCTTGCCAACCTCATAAAAACAAAAGAACATAAATGACTCAAATGAACATAAATGGCTCAAAAAGGGATGAAAAATGTGAGATCTAGATGATTTTCAATGCCTACCTCAAGAAACTGTACTCTAGTGAAATGAAAATGTAGAAGGAAGGGACATATTCTTTGATACATAAGAATTAATGAAACTGAATCAAAATAAAAATGCTAAATAACACAATATCAGTCAATAATATTTAAGAAATAATTTAACATCTATGACTAAGAAAACCTAAACTCCTAAAAGATTCATTGAAAAATTCTATGAGAAATTTAGAGAAGATCTAATGCCACTACTCCTCAAACTCTTGGGTGACACTGAAAGGAAAGCTGTACTCCCATACTCCTTCCTGGAAGTAAGCATTACCCTGATACCAAAACCACAGAAGAATCCAACTAGAAAAGAGAAATACAGGCTCATCTCCTTAATGAACATTGATATAAAAAATCTTCAAGATAATACTGACAAAAATGCAGCAAATCTTTAAAAAGTCTATGCACTGTGAACAAATGGAATTCATCCCTGAGATATAAGGATGGTTTAATGTATGTAAATCAATAAATGTAATAGAACACGTTAACGGAACTGAGGACAGAAGCAACCTGATCATCTCAGTAGTGAAGTATTTGAGAAAGTCTAGCACCTATTTGCTATAAAAAAAAAAAAAGATCCCACAGAGACCTTGGAATTGAAGGTCTTTATCTCAATCAGATAAAAGTCATCTATGACAAATCAACAGCCAACTTCATACTAAAGGATCAAAAAATTAAACACTAACTTTGAAATCAGGAACAAGACAAAGATGAACAGTATCATCACTCCTACTCAATATAGTTCTGGAAATACTGACCTGAGCAATTAGAAAACAAAAAGTATGAAAGGAATAAGGATAGGAAAGGAATAAGTTAAATTATCAATATTTGTGGATTATATGACAAACTACATAGAAGACCCCCAGAACTGCAGCAGTGCATTGCCAGATCTAATAGCCAAATATAATAGTATAGCAGAATACAAAGTCAGCACTCAAAAATCAATAATATTATTTATACAAATAACAAATCACTAAACAAAGTGTGGGAAGTTGCACTTGCACAATAGCATAATTATTTGTGAATGTGATCCTTATATTGAACAAGTACCAGTCAAATTAATATTTTTTTAAAAAATTGATGAGTATGTAGCTCAGTACAGAGATGATGAGTTCAATCTCTAGTGCAACAGAAACAAACAACAACAACACAGAACCCTCTCATTGAAGATGGAAAAAACTTGTCATTAAAATAGCAGAAATCAGTGTGGACAGACTTTGTAAAGTGAACTTGTATGTCAAGAACTACAAAGCAGTGTTGAGAGCCCCTTAGTAGAGTATTTGCTTAGTATATATAAGGCCCTAGAGCTGAACTACAAAAGACAAACAAACAAATAAACCGTATGTCCTTACTCTCAAAGCATTTGTTAACTTCTACATGGATGAAAAAGCAAACTTAAATGTACTAGAATACACAGTAAATATACATCATATGATTAAATTTTTGTCTTGTATGCACATTATACTTCCCCAAAGAAAGCTCTGGGTAGTAAAGACTAACCACGTTTATTTATATATTTCTTTTAATTGTCTCATAAATATTCTTTTAATAGAATATGTAGACACTGTGTTCTATAAGGAGGTGTTACTCTATCCTAGCGATTCAGGGGAAAATGCTTAGGCTGAATTTCTGTATCACATTACTCAGAGCAATGAAACTTTGAAATACAATAACCTGCTGAATAGTATTTGCATATATGCAAAGCCCGAGTGAGAATCAAATGGACTGAAACCAAGTAATGAAAATAAAGCCAAGCTTACATATCTGCAGCTCTTAGGTATAAAAAAAACCCTTTCTTTATTTCATTAAATTTGTGTTGATCAAAAAAATTAAGCAGGCCAAAAAGTCTGTATTCTTTTTTCCATTTAGTTAGTAAGCATAACTGGCATTAAGTTATAGTACAAACCAGCTTTTTTCTTTACTTTTTATATTTCTAACTTTTTCAATAATTTTCTTTGTAAAGATGTGAGGTCTAAAATGGTAAAATTGGGGCCAGGGAATTAGCTCAGTGGTTCTGGCGCCTGTCTTGCAAGCGCAAGGGCCCGAGTTCGATTCCCCGGTAACCACATAACAATACTGGGTGTGGAGACTCACATCCAGCAGCAACCAGTACCACATACCACAGTGCCGGGCGTGGTGGCTCACGCCTGTAATCCCAGCACTCGGGAGGCAGAGGCAGGAGGATTGTGACATGAGTTGGAGGCTGAGCTGAGGGCCAGCCTGAACCACAAAGCGAGACCCTGTCTCAAAAAAAAACCTAAAAAAAAAAAAAATAAATAAAATAAAATAAAATAAAATAAAATGGTAAAATTACCCAATTGACACAAGTAGTTAAGAGCAAACACACAATCTGGGCATAAGGTTTTAAATGAATGTTTTCTTATGAAATGTTCTATTCTTCTTGTATAAAAATTAGTGATTCATCCTGACATTTATTGGCAGTACGTTGAATATTCTGTGCCTTCTCTTCCATAGGCTATCCATTGAAAACTAGATGAGCAGTTCTTAAAACTGTACAAATGTATAAATGTATAGTTTAGTACAGCTAAA
Organism: Petromus typicus; assembly: GCA_004026965.1. Lineage (NCBI taxonomy): Eukaryota > Metazoa > Chordata > Mammalia > Rodentia > Petromuridae > Petromus > Petromus typicus. The sequence goes on from PVIR01017260.1 coordinate 31,130, forward strand.
GTCAGGGTTGGTAATAAGTGTCTTAAATGAGATAAGTGACAGCTTGTTAGCATAAATTCCTAACCAGTTCTTGTTGGCATAAGTCCGACGTAAGCTCCGGGGTTGTAGAAGGAAAAAGAGGCACTCAGGGATGAGTTTCAGCAGAAAGAAGAGCCTCCGAGGACTGAAGCCCCCTTGGCTCTCTTCCAATGGCCTTTTTATTAAGAATAAATACAAATTAACAAAGTCTGGGGAACATCCAAATAAGAAGAAGGCTCGGGAGTTCTACATAATAAACTCAACAGAAGTTCTACTTAATTGTCAAATGGCTACACCTTTTCCTACAAATTCAAATGGAGTTAGTCTTGGTAAAATCTATGACTTCTCATTAAAAATGTGCTCTAAATTTGACATGACTTATCACTGAACATTAAAGATATTCACATTAGTTTGTAGAGTTCTTCAGAAAATGTATTTCTTACAAATTTTTTCTTTATACATGTAGGTCAAAAATGTAATGGAAAATATCATGGCTGGATTGCAACAAACCAACAGTGAGAAGATTCTGCTGAGTTGGGTCCGACAATCAACTCGTAATTATCCACAAGTTAATGTCATCAACTTCACCACCAGTTGGTCTGATGGCTTGGCCTTGAATGCCCTCATCCATAGTCATAGGTAAGGATGATACAGAGCTGACAAATCATTCTGTATTAGTTTAGATACCAATATTATCATTCCAGATCATGTCCTAATATTTCACACATTACATAGATTGATTACGTTACCTCTCCATCCACTGGAATGGACTTATTAGAAATATTTTCCAGTCTTTAGGTGATGCCTTTTAGTTATTGAATATTACATTTACTGGAGCAGGAAATTGGTCATGGTAGAGGAAAGTGATCAAAATATTTCAGACTGAGACTCAAGAACACCCTGGTTTTATTCTAAATTCATTGAGAAGGAGACTGGCCTCTTTGTACAAACAAAATATTTATGTGAATGTAAAATATATTTCTCAGTTTCATGCTAGTAATTGTAGTAAAATTAATTGCCATCATCTGATAATCAGTAGACATATTTACTTTATGACATATGAACTTAGATAATAATTCCTATGAGTCCTTGTATTTTTTGTTCTGTTTCAGGGTTAAAAGAGTCTCTGAGCATCTTAACAACTGAGGGCAAAGATCAAAATATAATCAATTATAGCACTTGTGCTCAGAATAGCAAAATAAATAATTTCTCTGGATCATCAAATAATCACTATAAAATAATGGTTCTAAATAATGAACCAAATATTTTAGCTGTATTCCATAAGACATTATATTTGCTAAGATGAAAAAATAGGTGCTTGCTTCCTTGTGTAATGAACTTTGAAATGAAATAATGAAAGTCAATAAAAAGCCAAATGTTCAAAATATTCATCTCTATATAATATATACTGTAGAATTGATAATACACTGATATATGCTATGTCTAATACTATGCTGTATACACTATACCATACTTATGTTCTACATATATACACTATAGTTGACATTTAAAATACCACATTACTGTATTTGTTGTATCTGCTTTAGTGTTATCATTGCATTATTTCATTTGTCCAACTCAAGTAAAATACTTTGCTGACTTAGCAGAGTTGAAAATGCCTCTGGAGTGTACCTTCCCTGGTATTCAGAGCTGCTTATCTTTTCTTACTTTGATTTGATTTGTCCTTTCTTTGAGGGAGCTACAATTTCCTATGCCAATCTTGCTTCTAAAAAAAAAAATTAAGTAGAAAATTTTCATCATGACAAAGCTCAAAACAAGGTCAGACACAGTCTCCAGAAGCAGGTATGTTGGAGTCAGACTCCAGCGAGGTTCTATCAACCACATCCAGCCAGGGACTCTGGGTGAGTGACTCGGCAGCCTGATTTCAGAAAGAAGGAGGCAGATGTACATCCGCTCAGCAATTTAAGCAGTTATTGAATTATTTTTCAGGGCAGAAGAAAATGTTGCTTCACAGTTTCATTATACTCAGATGAGAAAGAACAGACATGTTCATGCTGCCTCCTAAGGCAGCATTCATTTATGCAGACACATGCTTCACAGCAAGGGCCTGAGAAAATATTGATCTTGTTCTTCATGTACACACTTGCAGATGAGCATAAATATCGAGGATCAGGTTATGCGGTCCTTGTTGGCTCTTTAACATTTTCTCTTCAAGTGGAAGATTGGAATCCTGTAAGCATTTGAACACACTTTGGTGGTTAATTTTCTGCTTTGTGATTACTGACTGTATTTGCAGGTAATACAGTAAACATACCCAGATTGCCTTGTCCCTGACCCATTCTTTTTTAAAAAAAATAACTCCATTTATATTTTCCTCTGTTGTACTAAATGAATCATCAGTAACTGTCGCTTTATACATTACATGGTTACATTTCAAGAGGTTCTCTGCAGTTTAATGCACTTAGGTGAATCATCTGTTTGTCTTTGACAGATGTTCACATTGTTTATCTAAAGAAAAAAGTGGTTGAACTTTCTGTTCCAAGGTGATTGTCATTGGTATGGTTGGGAATGTCATGAGGTGTCCTGGTTTTGATATTTGAGTGACTAAGCTATCTACAACAAAAGGATGTTCTTAATATAGAGCACAGAGATTGACAAAGGGCTTTGGGAATTGAAAGTTGTGTGTTAAAGCACAAAGTCCAGTACAGTGTGTGTGAAAGGAAGCCAGATTGTATTTTTATGGGAAAACCCAACAATAACTGGTTAAGTAATGTGCAGATAAAGTTTATAATTTTAAACTTGAGGTCAAAATCTCTTCCTAATTCAATATTTTATTGCCAGAGTAAATATACTTTAAAAAAACCAGATATTAGAGATGTAGGGAAAGCAAAAAAATAAATAAATAAAAAATAAAATAAAATAAAAGTGTGCCTCTGAGGTCCCGATCCTATTCCCTCATATTCTTGTCTTTACATTCAGCCACTGTCAGCTCACTCTACCTTTTTCTGATGGTTATAGTAATATATATATTATGTATTTTTATTTTTTGCTGAAATGAATTTTAACACTCTAATTATGTGTTCCTTACATGAGGCCTAAAGATTTTACGTCTCATCCCCATCAATTTCCAAATTGCTTAAACTTTAATCATATTTCCTATCATTTTTCCCAAACTTTAAATGATATAAAAGTAGCTCTGCAGAAAAAAATATTCAATCTAGTTCAAAAAGTTATTTTTACTATCTGATATTAAGGATGAGGAAAGCATTATACTTATATTCTTACTTTTCTTTATCTCTCATCTTACAATTATATTATTCTTGCACAAATACGAGTAATTTTTTGCTCTTTGTATCTATTTAAAGAGAATACTTTTTGGCTTTCATTGGTAAATTGAAAACATATTATTATCTATAGATAATTTTTTTTTGAGACAAGATTTCACTTCTGTAATTCAGGCTATCCCTGAGCTCAGCCTTGAACTCACAGCAATCCTCCTGCCTCTGCCTCCCAAGTGCTGGGATTACAGGCGTGATCCACAATGCCCGGCACTGTGGTATGTTGTACAGATTTCTGGTGGGTATGAGTCTCCACACCCAGTACTTGCATGGTTACCACAGATCGAAGCTGGGTCCTTATGATTTCAAGGCGGGTGATGGAACCACTGAGCTAAATTCCCAGTCCTATCTATAGATAATCTAAAAATATAATAATAAAAGTTAGTATTTGTGAGTAATTATTATTTTCTAGACAACATTTTAAATAAATCATCCCATCTAGTTCTTGACATAGATACCTTTATCTCCTTAGTACAGTTTGAAAAACTGAGGCAAAAGGATTTATATAACTTACCTAAGACCATTTGGCTAATATCTAAGTTAAGAAGTCAGATTCATTTAAAACCAGGTGATACCTGGTTACTTGTTCTGTTTGTAGTTAAGGCCTAGATTAGCACTCAGAGCTTCTACTATTGTTGGATAGTTTTGTAATTTTTCTAAATTGGGAAAATCAGAGACATTTACCAAGATTTAGTGAGAGAAGCCTGCAATCCTAGTAGTTCAGGAAGACTAGGAAGGAACATAGAAATTCTCAGGACTGCCTGGGCAACATAGTCAACCCCCCCG